>JBBPBX010023900.1:0-40138 GCA_038048925.1 Garcialebias charrua
ATGTTGCTGGTGTCATCAGGTGCACCAAATAAAATGCATTCAGTTTTATCTGTGTTTAGGTGGAGGAAGTTTTGAGAGAGCCAGTGCTTAATGTCATTTAAGCAGTTGACAAGAGTGTTTGAACTGAGTGAGGGGTTGGGAGTGACTGGCAGATAGATTTGTAAATCGTCTGCATACATGTGAAAAGACAGGTTATGACGTGCAATGATTGATCCTAATGGCAGCATGTAAAGAGAGAAGAGGACTGGCCCTAGAATAGATCCCTGTGGTACGCCAGAGGTCAGAGGGGTTGATGAAGAGGAGGACAGGTCGCCTATCATGACAGAGAAAGTTCTCCCAGACAGGTAAGATTTGAACCACTCAAGTACAGCTCCCTGGAGGCCAACCTGCTGAGACAATTCATACACCAATGGGACACACATCGGAGGCAGTGAGGGGTTCAGTGTCTTCAGGGACACTTGGGCATGTGACTGGTGGATTCAAACCCCCAACTCTTACATTGGAGGACGATTGCTCTAACAGCCACTATGAGGTCATCACATAGACACAAACATATTTTTGGCACTAATGGAACCTCACAGAATACTAAAAACAGGAACATGTCTGCATTGGTTTTTGCCATGAACTTAACAAATGTTTGAAGCCACTTTAGAGAGGTCAAGGTCGAGAGCTTCAGATATTTTTTCAAGATATTCCAGGAAACAGGAGCGGAGCAGGAGAAGGCACTTTTGCCTGTTCGGTCCGCACTGAGGGAATACTGCAGGTAATAATGTCCTGAGAGCGCACGCTGTAGCTGCACTCACGCAATGACATGTGATGTATGAAGGCAGCAGACCAAGACGTGATTTAAAGATGAAAATGAACAGTGTCGGTCTGCATGAAGTTAATGATGCCCAGTTAACAGTGAATACAGGGTGCAATTACAGCCAGTTATGAATCTTAGCACATTTTATAGATGCCAGCTGTAAATGTTTCATCTGGATTTAGTTAAGCAATCCGTTTTTAACATGTTGGCACCGATAAAAACAAATCTGAAGCCAAGTATCTGACGATTATGACCAGATGTTGTGTAGTATACTTGTATAGTTGAAGCCAGGATCTTTAGCATTAACCTTAAATTCTGAGTTTGTGTCTGGCAGAATTTTTGTAAGACGGGTTTTTAAAACCTGGAAAGGATGTACGGTAGTTTCATGGGGGAACCATCAAACCTTCTGGTACTTTTTATGCAGATAAACATTATATACCTCTTGTACTATAGTAGGGAGCTCTCAAAAACTAAAAAAAAAAAAAAAAACAGCAAGTTCATGAGAACTTATTAAAGACCAAAGTAAAGGTAAATAAATGGCAGATTATAAGAATCACAGGTTGCTCAGACTTAAAGTTACTCTTTATGAAAAAAATATATAAAAAGTTTATCCTGAATATATCAGATGATGCAGTTTAAGAGTTGACCCCTGTATTTTTTCATATATTTATATACGATTTTACGCACTGAATGTAAACAAAGTTGAGTTTCAACATATTTTTCCAACTCTTCATGTTAGTGTTTAAAACTTGTTTGAAATCCAGCTGCATACAGTACTTGGCAAATCCGATAATACGCAGCAATACACCAATATCACTTTTTGACCCAAAACCACTCAACCATGGATGTAACCACTGTTGATCTATTTTCAGTCACTTTGGTCATTTATGTAAATAAAACAAATACATAAGGTGATTAGGAGCCATTCATACATTTTAAGAGGAAAATTAACCATTGACATGAGAAAAAATATTGTACATTTTCTTTGAGTGATGCTAAAATCTTTGCAATGAGTACCTTTAAAATCAAATATGCTAAAGCCTAATTTTCATTTCATTTATACTTTGCATGACTGAATAAATTAGTTTAACTACCGGTACATAGCACTTCTCAAACTGTTTGTTTACATTTATCTGTTGTTTGAAAAAAAAAAAAAAAAAACTTTTCACTTTAATTATGACCCGATACTGTATGTAAAATGTTTGCATTTAAAGATGGAACTACACTGTATATATATTTTAACCATTGTAAAGACTGTGCTCCCTCCTCTAGCTGGCTTGCAAGACTACAGAAGAGAGTAACAAACACAAAACTGGTGCAATTACAAACACGCACACTTCTCCAAAGTACAAACATGATGAACTTTTCCACTTTTATTGTCAGGATACTCGTTTCATGTAAAATATTTCAATGCAATACAGTACAATGCATGTTCCATCTGCCATCCTCCATGCGATTGGTTGGTTTTGTCGACATGTTGTAAGGCTTACCCTCAGCATACATCAGCCAAGTGCTCAACTCACACAAGCTGCTATGCTACTCTCGTCATGAAAACAAAACCATGACAACAGATTAAATTATAAACTACTAAAATTATTAGTTTTTTTGTCCTTGCTGAGAAGAAAAATCCTCCATTCCACAGCTGTGGGAGATCAGCAATCTCCTTTTCTGCGTCTTAGCAGCTCGGTTTAGTCCTCAGCCGAGGCCCATCATAAAATAAACAGAAGGACTGACAGACGGCGATCCTGTCAACGCTGGCATAGCAGCTCATCCAAGCTTTGACAGGATGAGGGGAACTGAAGCGGAGGAAAGAAGGAAATGACACAACAGGTTAATGCGCGTCCTCCAAACCAAGCCACCGTTTCTGTGTTTATTTAGTCTAACAGAAGCAGGTTCACTTTTCTTTTTAACCCTCCCGCTTTGTGTTTTACCGAACATCCTCCGCTCTAAGCTGTATTTCTAATACTGGGATTGTGGTATGAAGTCTGAAACAGGTGAAGTCTGTGCTTTTCTGAACTAACTGCAGCAGAATTGGTGCCCTCAGAGGGATGGAGGATGGGAGGGTGGTAGTTGTTGGTTGCTGGGAAGGTTTGTTGCACGGGGACATCCCCACATCCTTCGGTACATTTGTTCAGACGGGCACGGTAAGGGGCCACGTGTGCATGTGTCTAAAATGTGTGTTTGCTTGTAAGAGAAGTTTTAGTAACGGTGGGACTGGTGGGAGTACTGGGGCGGCTGTTGGGAGGTAGAGGAGTATCCCATGCTGCTCTGGGGCAGTGATGTGCTTGGTCCAGGGTTCTGGTAGGCAGCAAGTGGATTAGAGCGCTGCAAAGACAAAACATTTTTTACAACTTTACAAACTGTTTACAACAATTCATACCAAACGTGTCAATTTGAACCGGATTATTTAACTTGCACTGGAACAAGAGACGAGCTCACCTGGTAGTCTGAGGTCATTATGAGGCCACCTGAGGTAGTGGTAGGAGGGACAACTCGCACTTTCTTCAGAGGTGGGCCCTGGGCGTGGCTATTTTCTGGGTTACCGGTGTGCCCTGCCCCATTTGTGTGGTTGTTTCCCTGCTGTTGCTGCTGGTTCTTCTAAAAAAACAAAATAACCCCACAAAAAACAAAAAGTCAAGATGTTTCCAGATGTGCAAATTGTTGGGAATGAACAATCAGCTCTTTTGTACATTTACTGTCATAGTTAAGGCCCCCACATACTCGGGCGTACTGTGCGTACTCCGTGAGCCACGTGGACTCTGCGCGTACTGTCCACAGACGGTTGAGACTTCATACTCGAGCGTACAGATTTCACCAATTCAGTCATGGCGTCAACGGACGAGGAGGAAGAGATCGCTAGCCTCAAAGGTTTAAAACAAAAGAAGGTGGTATATAAGGCCATTAAACCAGACCAGGGACGAAGAAGGGGAATTTAACACACTGGTGAAGAACATGAAGATGGACAGCGAGAAACATTTTGAATATTTTTTAATGGTTTCTAGAAAGTTCGATGTACCGTACTACTAGTTGGGTGCTTCACCACCAGGGCAGCCTCCGCACTGCGCATCTGTGTCACAAATAACTTCAGAGGCGAGTCTTGGGATAAATCAATTTATACCTTTGGTCAGATTTGTACTGATGCCTATAAGGGAAGGCGGCGGTAGAGGAACTACTACTACTGAACTATAGTTTTCCAGACTTCTAGCTAATTAAATCCATTTAAAAGTATGCCTAGCTAAATGTCTAACCTTCATTTCAATGAGTCATATGTAAAAATCTACTTCAGGTATGTCAAGTCATATGGAAGGCGTCTTCAGCCGGAGTTTGTAGCTTTCCCCTTTGGTCACCTGCAATTGCCCGTGACTTCTGGCGGCTCTGGGATTTTCCTCTCCTTTTAGGTTGGTTTGTGTCTTTTCAGTCTCTGACTGCTGTTTGTCTACCCATTTTATTTCATTTATTGTTATTATTACTATTACCATATTTTTAGTTGCATAAGTCGCACCTTTTTGCATAAATTTACAAGTTCTGCGACTTATACACCAATGCGGCTAATATACGTTTTTTTCCCCAATTTTTGGCTGAGACCTGACAATATCATTCATTCTAACATAGAAAATATTGAACACTAACATTTTCAGCCGCTAGAGGTCCCTCGACCAATATGGCAAGCCAAGTGTCTCATTAACAGGTAAAAGGGGCCATTAATGAGACACTTGGCTTGCCATACCGAGCCACCGTCTTCTCGCTCTGGAACTCCTGGAGCAAACGTCAAATCAGCTGCATTTCACTGCGCAGGTGAAATGCAGCTGATTTGACCATTAAAGTGCATTTATTAAGGAAAAGTTCAACTGAGACACACCTTTGCTATAATTTCGAGAATACAAATAATTGTATGTAAGTGTTAATCTTGTTAAATTCTTGTTAAAGTCCTCTCGTGCACGCTCCTGCGGCCACCATTTGGCAGCCAATTGAATTTTGGTACAACACCGGCCCACGTTTACGGGTTGTCAATGGTGACGCATAGTAGATGCAATTTATACGGTGAAGCGACCCCCCCACCACCACACACTTTTTTAGACATTTTTGGGCTGATGCAACTTGTATATGGCAGTGCAACATGTGTGGCGGCAAGTAGAGTAATTTTTAAAAATACTACAATTATTTATTATATATATATATATATATATATTTTTTTTTTTTATATCAGGAGCATTGGATGGAAAACATCAGGATTCATTGCCCTCCGAGATCTGGGAGTGACTTTTTTTAATTACAAAGGAACCCACTCTTTTCCTCCTGGCTGTGTGTGATGCACATTACCACTTCACTATGGTGGACGTGGGAACATATGGGTGTCAGAGTGACGGTGGCATCTTCCAGGAGTGTGTGTTTGGACAACAGCTGTTGAATGGCACCCTGCATATTCCACCACCTGATGTCCTACCAGGGACTAATGTCAACAGTCCACATGTTTTTGTGGGAGATGCTGCATTTCCACTCCATGAGAATCTTTCCTGGTAAGATTATGAAAACAGGGTTATAAAAGGTGATGAGTTTTTGTTTGGGCATAGCTGAGCCAGGATAGAGAGAGAGAATTTTCTGTATTCACCTTTGGGAATGAATAAAGTTACTGTTACTACTCCTATTCATAATAATTTTAATATTCTACCATGCACAGGCTCAAATCTGGAGGAAATGCAACTGGTGTACAACTACTGTACCATCACAGCAGGGCTCGGAGAACAATCGAGAACCCTTTTGGCATCTTGTCATCCAGGTGGCGGATCTTGGGCCACCTGATTGAATATAATCCACCAAAGAGTCCATGTTGTCAAAACATGTGTAGCGCTCCACAACTGGCTGGACTACACTGTAGACCGTACATCCCCACAAACTATGTGGACACTGACGCACCATCAGGAGACACCTTGCCAGGTGATTGCACACATACAAAGTACAGAGTTTATAGCTCATCTCTACAACACACCCCACCCACTATAACATTTGCTTTTTTTTGTTTCCCATCCCTATAGAATGGAGGCAGGCTGCAGGAAATGATCTGCAATCTTCATTAAGAACAAACGCCACCAGGAATGAGGGAAGAATGGCTTATGCAGTGAGGAACAACCTGCGGGACGTCTTCTCATCCCCACATGGTCTTGTGCCTTGGCAACAAGCCACAATAAGAAGAGGCAGGTTGTTTGTGTGATTTACTTTCAATAAAATGATCATTTACAGTTTTTTTTTTCATCTTTTTTTTTTTTCAACTAAAATTAACATTTGGATTTCTATCACTTTGTTTGTGTGTATTTAAAACAAAGAAAATAATACATCATGGGGAAAATTGTATTAACATATACATTCATAACAATGTGCGTCATAACAATACACACTCAATACACATTTAAGAGGAAACTGATCATAACACTATTTAAAATTTATAAATGGTAACCACATTTGACTTCATGAAGTAAGAACCCACTAATATTTGATGAAAAACAATTATTAAAAAAAAATGTATAACACTTTCCATAAATGGAACTGAACACTGTACTGTGCCTCCAAGATGTGGAAGGTTTGCTGATGCACATATTATTGCTCCATATGGAAAATGAGCTCATGTACTCGGAATTGCACCCGTGATCTGACTCCTGAAGGTAATTTTCTGAGCACGTCAGTCACTTCAGGACTCTCTCTACGCTGGTCAATGGCTTCCAGCCTCTTCCTTCCTTGCTTTGTTCTGGTCGGAGCTCTAGTGCCTGGTGGAGATGGCTCTCTTGAGGCAGGGGACTCACTGGAGCAGGCTGGTGGAGAAGGTTCACCTTGGGTGGAGTTCTTGCTGTTGCTATTGAAGACCTACATATCATGTACACAATGTAGATTGATTAAATATTGATGGCAGACTATAAATCATAAATTAAGTTATTAATTTATGATTAATTAATTCATTATTTATTTAATTTATCATTTTATTTAATGTATTAATCTTATTTATTTTATAAAGTGTGACAACTTTTGGATAATTTAAATTCTTAAGCATCTTAAAAATAGCAAATACTTACTTCAGCAGGCACAGATGTCTCTGTCTTCCGGCATTTTACACAAGTGTCCAGCCAAGGCAACCGAAAATAAAAATAAAAAAATCGATGGGACACCTCCCTTTGCCCCATGCCCACTTTTTCCTCTCTTTTTCTTTCTTGCCTTAACAAATCTGTCCCTGAGGTACTTTCATTTAGGTCAACAAAGTGCCTCGTCCTTACGCAGGGTCTGAGATATTACCTCCCATGAATTTCCCGTTCTCTGAAAGTCCTTATATTCCAGGGCTAATCAACTAAACTGCTCAGGGGGCCACAGTTTTTAAAAGACAACGGCTCAGGGGCCAGACATCCAGCGATTAAAATCATTATGTAAATAAACCAAAGTTTACAATGATCTGTCACTTTTTAAGTATGTTTATTTTACATGATCTAAGTCACTTGTTTAATGTTATATGCATTTATGTTTTATATGCATAAATGAAATGAACATAAATGCACAATGAACAGAATCCAAAGCCAGAACCACCCCGCCCAAAAAAAATCAAAAATAAAAATAATTATATACTGTATATATATATATATATACTGTATATATATATATTTTTTTTTTTATGAAGTGGGCCAGATTGAAGTGACCCACGGACCGGAAATGGCTCATGGGCCGCCAGTTGAATAGCCCTGTTATATTCTCTCATTGATGCATCATATAGATGTCTGTTTTCTCATTTCTGTGAGATGCTCTTCAAATTTGACTCTGTTTTCCTCCACTGAGAGCGGTTGGCGTCGCACACAAAACAGTTTGATGTGAACACGGTTCCGGGCAGTTTATTATGCGACACAGAGTACCGGTATGCGTACGCAGTCATGAAAAAATGATCTTTGCGAGGACTACCTGTAGTGCGGCAGACGTTAGCATCGAGTCCGCCTCGAGTACATGCGGACCTCCGCGGAGTGAAGTACGCCCGAGTATGTGGGGGCCTTTAGTTTCACATTCCTTCTCTATACAGTACTGGAATTAATAAAATTAGTTTGAAAAGAAAATGTTTACTTTGTCTCCTTTGTCCTCTGGCTCCTCCTCTGTCAAGAACTCTCTCTTGGGGTAAGGAATCTGACAACCTGCAAACACGCTAAGGAGAAAAACAAAAAAACAAATTAAGTCTTTTTTAAACACTTAATCTTATCACTCAGATTTAATTAGCAAAGAGTTCAGTAATAAACGTAGGAATGAGTGCAATCTGCTGTAGCTCACTCTGAGGTGGGTAGAGGTTCTTCTAAAAAGTAGGGGTCTTGCATTGCCTGCTCAGATGTGATTCTACGGATGGGGTCCATGGTCAATAGCTTTTGCAGCTGAAGAAAAATGGCACAATTTTAGTCCCAAACAAGACCAGAACTATGCTGCAGGAGAACAGATGCACTTTAACTCACCAAGTGGAATGCTTTACTGTCTGGTTTAACTTTATGTTTTTCCATGTACTTTATAAGGCTGCAGTTTGTGTATCTGTGGAAAAGGGAGACATTTATAGTTAAATTACACTGTCAATATCATTCCAACCTACAATACAGGTGATATGAAACACAGAGGTATTCTTTCATTCAGCCTTTATTTATACAGGTTAGTCTCATTGAGTCACAAGGACTCATTTACAAGAGAGACCTGTTTTAGACAAACAACATAAAGGTACAGATAATAAATAATAAAAAGAAAATAAAATAAAAAAAGTAGTGTTATAAAACAATAAAATCAAGATACCATATAAAACAAGGTAAAATACTAAAAACAAGAACATATTTGCTTTGATTTTTCCCTTTTTTTCTATTGACCGTATCAGTTATTTAACCCTTAAAGAGATCAAAGTAGACAACTTCAGATCTTTTTCCAAGGTGTTCCAGGTCACAAGAGCAGAGTAAAACGAAAATATCTTTTTTTCTGAGTTCAGTCCGCACTGAGGGAATGCTGCAGGTAATGATGGCCTTAGAGCGCATGCTGAAACTGCACTGAAAACAACCTCCCTTTGGATTTATCAGCATTTAGCACCAGTTCGAGACGCAACAAATCTGACTGAATGATGTCAAATGCAGACTGTAGAAGCTGGAAAACCTTAGCAACTGTTTTCGTTAGTCAATTAACAACTGTATCGTCGGCATAGAGATGTAAGGAGGCGTCAGGAATGTTCTGACCTACATTACTTATATAAATTGTAAAAAGAGTGTGTCCTAAGACTGAGCCTTGTGGTACACCATTACTGACAGTTAAATAGCGAGAAGAAGTACCACTGTGTTGAACACGTTGCCTTTGACCAGAGAGATACCGGTAATTGGAAAACCATCTGATAGTGTGATATGAGGAACCAATATCTGAGAGGTCATGGTCTACAGTATCAAAAGCTTTAGACAGGTCTAAATAAAAGGCAGCATAGTAATATACAGTATTATATCATTACTATACTGTATGTATTTTTCCTGCAGGTAGACTTAGCTTTGCTAATAACATTGCTTTTAATCTTAAAAGCAAACTGGGACAGAGCTGGTCTGCAGACTCACGTGTTCCTTCTAAAGTCTTTCATCAGAGTGGAGTGCTCTGGCATCTTTTTGATGTCCTCCCAGTCTTTATCTATTAAATAAGAGAGAGAAAAATACCTTACAGTATGCCATAGTTTAAAATGAAAACAGTATCTAGGCTGTATCCCATAAACATACGTCTTATATCTTTTAAAGGAACTTTGTGTGAACATAAATCACCCTTAATTATATAGATGTTAAAATATTTTCAGTATCACAGAAAATAACTCATCGACAAGTCTTCGGCATAGTTTTGTGGTGTGTTTGAGCAGCACATCTAATCACTACTGCTCCCCGGCGCGCTTTCTATAGCTGCCCGCTGCCACCTGGTGGTGATTGGGTTAAATGCAGAGTCAAATTTCGTCTTGTGTGGAAACATGCATAGATGACAAAAATATGACATTACAGTATTATTATTATTATTATTATTTTTTTTTGGATTTCATTTTTACGAAACTTAAAACTATATCTTAAATAGTAGTCTTAAATATATATTCTTAAAACTAACTGGTGTCTTAAATAAATGGAGCAGCAGAGAGAAGAAAAGGAAGAAAAATATCTGAAGCAACTCAAGTGAACAGGAAATATAGGTCCAAATGTAGGCCCGCAAGCAAATATTTCTGTTTGTGACTTGGTAACATGGAGTCTGTGGTTTGATGTTCAGAATCTGCAGACCACACTATTAAACTCTGAAACAGATTGAGTAAAAACCAAGGAAACAATATGCCGCAGCCAAGAACAGAAAACAATGTTTCCCCTCATTTATTCACGGAACAGACAAAAAACCTGAAAAAAGCTTGTATTATGTTTATTATTTTCCTCTAAAAAAAATTCTACAAATTTAAGAGTCTCACCAGCAGGAAAGCCCATAACGTTAAAGATTCGGTCCAATTGGTCATGGTGGTATGGGTTACTGGTCTTGATGTCCTCCTGGCGACAATGGAATATGGGCTCAGAGGTAAGCAGCTCCGCGAAAATGCAGCCAATCGCCCAGATGTCTGAGAGAAATAACTTAAGTCAGAAAAACCTGAATAAATTACCTGCACATGAGCAGAGAAAGGTGTCTAAAAGTCTCACCGATGGCTTTGGTGTAGTGCCGAGCTCCCAGCAGCAGTTCAGGTGCTCTGTACCAGAACGTGACCACGACGGGGTCGAGATCAGCTAAAGGCTTCAGCGGTGAATTGAAAAGTCGAGCAAACCCCATGTCCGCTGCGGAGCAGACATGCTAGTCAATGAAGTAAAATCAAAACAATAAAAATAAAAAATAAATAAAGATATGAAACATACCAATCTTTACTCTACCCCTCTCAGGTCCTTCTCCCATCACTAAAATGTTTGCTGGTTTCTGATGGTGACAGGTAAGAACATATAAAGTGATGAAAACATGTCTACAGCCCACATACAGTACAGTACTGTATTAACAGCAGTACTATTTGTTGCTGCCCTCTAGTGGCCAAATTATTCCTCTGCATTCTTTTGTTCCCATCTTTTACAAAATTAATTGTGCTACTAATTAAAACAATCAATTAGAAGACAAAATCATGAGAAAAATTGTATTTTAAATAATAAAAAAATATAACATTACTGTAGATAAACAAACATATCAGCAATTAATAAAAATATTAACCACATGAAGATGGACACAGCTTCTGGACTACTGTACACTGGTCTAATCTCATCATCTGTTTATTATAATAAACTAAAATAAAACATCCCCCCTCTCTGCCTCCGAAACCCCAATCTTCTTACAAGGTCTCTATGGAGGACCCAGTTGGCGTGGAGGTAATGGATGCCATCCAGAATCTGGTAGAGCAAAGACTTGACCATTCCTCGAGGCAGCTGAAGTGGCTTCTTGTTGGCCTTGGACGCTCTGTGAAACTTAATAATGTGCTGTAAGAAAACAAGATAATGGTCAGAATGAAGTCCACGCACAAAGAAGATGGGTAGGGCTGAAGTGTGAGCCGTATGTTTTCACTTTTTCAGTGGGCACTGTAAGAGTTGCAGCTCTGTGGTGGAAAACAAGACTGGACGCTGCTCTGATACGTTGCCAGTTGTAAGAGCACGCTGTAATGGAACAGAAGTTTTACTACCAAATGTGGAATACCATTTGGTGTGCATTTCACTGAGACTTAGCAGCAAATATATTTTATATTATATCACCTATTGGTTTTGATGGTAGCATTTTTGCAACCTGCTTAAGTTGTAGCTGTTTTGGTGAAATTATTGCTAAGCAAAATCTTATGCAATATCGCTAGATGTCATTCTTAGAGTATGTGCTGTGAATTATACTATCATATTAAAATTTAGCTCGTAAAACTGACTGCATTATAGCCATTTTTTATTTATTTCCAAGGTCAGCTGGCTGTAGCAGGCACCTTGCATCAGGTTTATTTTAAAGACTAATCAGTCAGAGATGTGCATCCAGTAATAATTTTCTACGACATTCATCAGAATTTGTCCAGGGGTTTGCGAGTTATTTTGGTAATAGACACATAAACACACAAGGGGACATGGGAAAAAACATCTGCATTTGTGTTTTAGCGGTGGACTATCAATATGTGTATACATTTTTTTAAATCAAAATTAACATAATATTCACAGGTTTTTGGCTTAAAAAGAATTAAATGTTTCAAATGAGCAATAGAACATCCACTGAACAAAAATATAAACGCAACATTTTTGTTTTTGCAACCATTTTTCATGAGCTGAACTCAAAGATCTAAGACTTTCTATGTACACAACAGGCATTTTTCTCTCAAATATTGTCCAGAGGTTTGTGTAAATCTGTGTTAGGGAGCACTTCTCCTTTACCGAGATAATCCATCCACCTCACTGGTGTGGCACATCGAGATGCTGATTAGACAGCATGATTATTACACAGGTGTGCCTTAGGCTGACCACAATAAAAGGCCACACAAAAATGTGCAGTTTTTTTAAATTTATTCATTTCAGATAAAAAATAAAAAAACACAAGAAAACTATTTACAAAACAACGATAAACAAAACAATACATGAAATGAAAGGAAGGAGAAGAAGAAAAAAAATCTTATTATATCTGCCCCTTCTTAAACACAATTAATTCAAACACTAAATTCAAACAACAATCACATATAAAAAAAAAACATGATAAATAACTCATCACACTAAACCATATATAGTAATTAGGATACAAACCAACTTATGAATATTTATTCAAAAATCTAGTTTTAATCTTTTTCTTAAACATAGACACTGACTTTGCAGCTTTAGCAGTTTTATAAGAGCAGTTGACATGTTGACTGCATGAATGTCCACCAGAGCTGTGGTCCATGTGTTGAATGTTCATTTCTCTACCATAGGTCGTCTCCAAATGTGTTTCAGAGAATTTGGTGGTACATATAACAGCCTCACAACCACAGACCATGTGTAACCAGCTCAGGACTTCCACATCCAGCATCTTCACCTCCAAGATAATCTCTGAGACCAGCCACCCAGACAGCTGCTGCAACAATCTGTTTGCATAACCAAAGAATTTCTGGACAAAACGTCAGAAACTGTCTCAGGGAAGCTCATCTGCATGCTCGTCGTCCTCAGTGGCATCTTGCAGTTCATCATCGTAACTGACTTGAGCAGAAAATGCTCACATTCAGTGGCGTACTGCATGATGGAGACATGTTCTTTTCACGAATGAATCCAGTTTTCACTGCACAGGGCAGACATATGTTATGGACAACGGACACAGAAGCATTTTACTGATGGCATTTTGAATGTACAGAGACACCGTGATGCCCGTTGTTGTGCTGTTCATCCACAACCATCACCTCATGTTGCAGCATGATAATGCACGTCCCCATGATGCAAGGATCTGTACACAATCCCTGGAAGCTGAAAACATCCCATTTGTTTCATGGCCAGCATCAGACACGATGTCACCCATTGAGCATGTTCAGGACACACTGGATCAACGTATACGACAGCGTGTTCCAGTTCCTGACAATATCCAGCAACTTCACAGCCTTGAAGAGAAGTGGACCAACCACAGGCCACAATCAACAACATGATCAACTCTATGTGAAGATGTGTTGCACTACATGAGGCAGATGGAGGCCACACCAGACACTGACTGGTTTTCTGACGCGCAGACCCCACCGGTACAGTAAAACTGCACATTTTAGAGTGGCCTTTTATTGTAGTCAGCCTAAGGCACACCTGTAAGGTGCATGGATTATCTCACCAAAGAAGAATAAATAAAAATAAATGTCACATTTTTGTCATCTGTGTATGTTTCCCATACTTGACAGACGAAATTGGCCTCTGCATTTAACCCAACCACCACCAGGTGGTGCAGTGAGCAGCCGTAGTCAGCGCCGGGGAGCTGGGGAAAATAGATGTGCACTCATAGACACCCCAAGGTGAAGTGCTCCCTATCAGATTTACACACATTTGTGAATCTTTGAAAGAAAAAGACCTATTGTGTACCGGTACATAGAAAGTCTTAGATCTTTTGAGTTCACACAAGACACAACTGTTGCGTTTTTGTGTAGTGTAGATTCTTTTCATCAACAGCATGTAAAGTTTTGAGTCATATTTGCGTGTTTACCCATAAATCATGTTCTGCATAGTCGAAGAGCAGCCACACTTTACGATCTGCGTGCGACAGGAAAACCTTCTGCAGCGAGATGACGTTGGGGTGTTTTAACTCCCGCAGCAGCTGCAACATAAAAACTCATTCAGAGGAACAACTGCGCAACACCTCAGCAAAAATAATGTATGAAAAGGCAAATTTGTATCTACAAATACGGAATGACAGCACATATAATCGTAAATATAAAGATGTTGCAACAAATGCATGCATTTCATCATAAAACTTGTGATTTGATCTGTTGCTTCCAGTTGACTACTCAAACTGTAAGCTATTCCTCACAAACCAAACAAGAGAGAAGTCGTAAGCAAAGCAGCTCTTACAGCAATCTCTCTGCAGGCTGACATGGAGATACCGGTGCCTTCAATCTGCTTGAGGGCGTAGTCCTTATCATCCTTCCTACAAGCACAGAAAGAGGCAGAGCAACATCAACACCAGACCAGACTGCAGGCCCCTTGAGAGCTGTGTGCACAGCAACACAACTAAAGCCAGGGAGGGGAGGGGGGCAACATGGCAGCTGGCACAGAGACCCAGAGAAGAGGCCAAGTTGCATTACCTCCAGATCTGTGTAATCAAGCTCCCCTCTGAGACTTGAAACCAGGGGTCTGCAACCTGCGGCTCTGGAGCCGCATGCGACTCTTTGGTTCCTCCGAAGCGGCTCTTTCAGGCTTTGACCAAAACTAACATAAAATTTTATTTTATTGGTTGTTGTAAAAACAAACAAAAAAAAGGACTAGTTTTTGCAGTTTTCCTGTAATTTCTTTTGCTGGAACATGTACAAGGAGTAAAACATACTCACGTTAACTTCATGCTTCATTTCTATACTTAATTTTGCCGCAATTAAAAAATTTCATAGGTCTGCATAGTTCATAGTTTTTATTCATTCATTCATTCAGAGTCAGAGTCAGAGAGTCTTTATTGTCATTTGCACCGCATGTGGTACATGTGATGAAAACGAGATTATGTACACGAGGTCCCAGTTACATCCAACAACAAATGAAAGAGAAAAACAGTAATAACATCTAGAACTAACTAAGAAAAACATCAACTAGTAATACACTAAGCCTAATATAGTGGGAATAAACAGCAGCACGAACATGAGTTTGTATGAGCAGATGGTCACAGATGAACACAGCAACAAGAAAACAGATCAGCATCAGCATGATGTGATATTTTGCAGTGTTTATTTTTTATTTTATTTTTATTTATTCATGAGTCTAACAGCCTCAGGGTAGAAGCTGTTCCTCAGTCTAGTGGTTCTACACTTGATGCTCCTCAACCTCCGTCCTGAGGGGAGTGGGGCAAAGAGTGAGTGTGCTGGATGAGTGAGGTCTTTCATGATGCAGGTGGCTCTTTTCCTGCATCTGGAGGTGTAAATGTCTGTGATTGTGGGGAGACTGACTCCAACAGACTTCTGTGCAGCCTTCACCACTCTCTGCAGAGCTTTCCTCTCTTCAACTGTGCAGCCTCCATGCCACACGTTGATGCTGGAGCACAGGATGCTCTCCACTGCACACCTGTAGAAGGAGGTGAGGACTGGGCTGCTCAGACCAGCTCGTCTCAGCCGTCTGAGGAAGTAGAGTCTCTGATGACCTTTCTTGATCAGGCTGGTGGTGTTGTTGCTCCAGCTGAGGTTATCATTCATGTGTACACCCAAGTATTTGTAGCTGGAGACCACTTCCACTGCAGACCCACCTATTTTCAGTGGGGCATGGGTGTGTTTGTTCCTTCTGAAGTCCACAATCATCTCCTTTGTCTTCTTCACATTCATGTGAAGATTATTCTCTTTGCACCAGCTCTCCAGGTGTTCCACCTCCTGTCTGTAGCTGGACTCATCATTGTTTGTGATGCATCCCACCACCGCTGTATCATCTGCAAACTTAACAATATGACAGCCTGGAAGTGTGGCTGTACAATCATATGTGAGCAGAGTGAACAGAAGGGGGCTCAGCACACATCCCTGAGGAGAGCCAGTGCTGAGGGTTATGGTGGAGGAGGAGAAGTTGTGGATCTTCACGGACTGTGGTCTGTCTGTTAAGAAGTCTAGTACCCAGTTACAAATAGAGGGGCTTAGTCCAAGTGTAGATAGTTTGTCTATCAGAGTTTGGGGGATCATGGTGTTGAAGGCAGATGTGAAGTCCACAAAGAGCAGACGCACGTATGAGTCTTTCTGATCCAGGTGGGTGAGAGCAGTGTGGACCACGGAAGAAATGGCGTCCTCTGTTGATCGGTTCTCACGGTATGCGTATTGATGAGGGTCCTCATTGATGTTGACGGTTGCCTTGATGTGGGACATGACCAGTTTCTCAAAACATTTAGCGACTATCGGGGTGAGGGCCACCGGTCTATAGTCATTCAGACCAGTCACTGTGGAGCTCTTTGGGACTGGGATGATGGTCGCGGTCTTCAGGCAGGTGGGAACTGACTCCAGTGCAAGTGAGGTGGTGAAGATGTCAGCCAGCACCTCACAGAGCTGGTCCGCACATTCCTTCAGAACTTTCCCTGGGATGTTGTCTGGTCCGGTTGCTTTATGAGGATTAATCTTTCTGAGACTGCCTCTCACTTCTGCTGCGGACACCCTGAGATGCTCTTCATCTGGTGATGAGGTGAGTCTGGTGCTAGCTGGTCTGTTTCATTCACTTGCAGCTAAGAAGTCTATGATAACTGAACTCCAGGGACAGGTGGGAGCAGGTCCAAGAAGAGGTTGTGAGTAATGAGGCCAAATACAGCCGCACTGCAAAATTAACAAAGCTCTACCCCTTTATTCCTGCTACTGTTGTTAGTGAGTGATTTTCTCCACCGCTGGAGATATTCACTGCAACTTGATCTGTGCTTTTGGCAGAAAATGTGGACAAGTTGGTCTTTTTGGACAAAAACTTAAAACTTGATTAGTTGTAAACGGTCTGTTGCAGCTTATTGTTCTGGTTCTGACTGTTATTGTATTTATTAAGATTTTTATTATTGTTAGTATAGTTTATTTGTTGTAGAGTGCCGTTTATTTAAAATATCATCCAAATGGGTCGCTTTTATTTATTTTTATACAAAAGTATTGTTTACTTGACACATTTTCAAAATAAACATTTTGTAAGTCTTCATTTTGTCTTTTTTTGTACCGAAAATTAACCGAACTGAGCCCTCCTTGAAACTGCACTGAACCGAAATGTGATTTTAGCGTACAGCTACACCCCTAAACGGCGACTTTTACATTGGTGAGTTACATTATTTTGATGGAATGGTTGATGTCCGATATTTAACTTTATCGCTAATATTGTTGGATACTGATACCATGCCAATAATATTGTGTATCCCTAATATTAACCTTAAATTTTCCCAAGGGACTGATGCAACCATCACTCAAATAACACAATGGGATAAGCTCTTCTTGGTACAATCTTGAGAATGCTGACCAAGGACAATAATTCCATGTGGAAAACATAGTAAAGAAACTGAAAGTTAAATTGGGATTCTTTTTCAGAAACAGATCATGTCTAACACTGAATGCTAGGAAACACCTTGTATCTGTGACTTTTCTTCCCTCCATTGATTACGGTGACATTATCTACATGAATACTCCTACAAGCACCCTGCAGATGTTGGATGCTGTCTATCATGGTGCACTAAGATTCATAACTGGCTGTGATTATCATACCCACCACTGCACCCTGTATTCACTGGTTAACTGGACATCATTAACCTCACGCAGACTCTTCCACTGGTACATTTTCATCTTTAAATCACTTCTTGGTCTGCTGCCTTCATACATCTCCTCCTACATGTCTCTGCGTGAGTGCAGCTACAGCGTGCGCTCTCAGGACATGATTACCTGCAGTGTTCCGTCAGTGAGGACTGAACTTGGCAAAAGGGCCTTCTCCTACTCCGCTCCTGCTTCCTGGAATATCTTACAAAAAGATCTGAAGCTCTCAGCCTTGACCTCTCTAAATGGTTTTAAGAATCCGTTGGACTCCTGGCAAAGACCAATGCAGACATTTTCCTGTTTTTGATTTTCTACATCTGCCTTATAATCTGTCTGTTTTGCTTCTTTGACATCTTTGTTTTAACTTGTAAAATGGTGCACTAAGATTCATAACTGGTTGTGATTATCGTACCCACCACTGCACCCTGTATTCACTGGTTAACTGGACATCATTAACCTCACGCAGACTCTTCCACTGGTACATTTTCATCTTTAAATCACTTCTTGGTCTGCTGCCCTCATACATCTCCTCCTACATGTCTTTGCGTGAGTGCAGCTACAGTGTGCGCTCTCAGGACATGATTACCTGCAGTGTTCCGTCAGTGAGGACTGAACTTGGAAAAAGGGCCTTCTCCTACTCCGCTCCTGCTTCATGGAATATCTTACAAAAAGATCTGAAGCTCTCGACCTTGACTTCTCTAAATGGTTTTCAGAATCTGTTGGAATCCTGGCAAAAACCAATGCAGATCTGTTCCTGTCTTTGATTTTATACGTCTACCTTATAATGTTTTGCTAGTTTTTTGATACTTTGTAAAAAAAAAAAAAAAAACTTTCTTTTGTTTTTTTTCTCTCTTTTGTTTTCTATTGTTTATTGTTTGTTTGTTTATTGTTTATTGTTTAAGGAAATTCTACCACTGCTGTTCATTGTTCTTTAGTTTTAGCAGGTCGCTTTCGTAAATGAGCCCTTGAGGTTCAAAAGATTTACCTGACTAAATAAAGGTTGAATGAATGAATGAATGTAAAAAAAAAAAAAAATCTGTATTGCTCTCTTATGATTGTATATTGTTGATTGTCCAAGGAAAATCTACTGTTGCTGTTGTCATCATTCTTTAGTTTGTAGCCAGGGGCCTCATGTATCAACCGTGCGTGCGCACAAAAACATTGCGCACGTCACTTTCCACGCAAAACCCCGTATGTATCAAAACTGAAATGAACGTGAATATCTGCGCATCCACGTACATTTCCACGCCAGCTCCCCTGCTTGCGTACGCACGTTTCTGTGGTTCTTGTTCCTTTGGCGACACTTACAGGTGCTTCTGAGAAACTGAAGCCCCACAGTCTGTGGTTGACTTTAAGAGCGGCTTGAAGACCTTTCTTTTTAACCGAGCATACTCTTCCTCCTCATGATTCTACTTTTGATCTTAGTTGATACTGTTGTTGATTTTAACTGTTTTATTATTTGTTTTATCGACATTTAATTCTGTTGCACTTTGTAGCACTTTGAGATTTCCATTAATGAAAGGTGCGTTATAAATTGAATTCATTATTATTATTATTATTATTATTATTATTATTATTACTATTAACTGTTCATGATGTGAAAATGATTAATATTCCCACCAAACACACGATTAACAAGTACATCCACATGGACGCGCAAAGTTGTGCAAAAAATAAATGTAACAGGAACGGATACATTCAGCCTTACTGGAGGATATAGATAGTGTAACACGCAGAGCATTTATTTATAAACAGATATAATTCTCTGATCTAGGATATGGCTTATCAGCCGTTTTCAGAAATAATCATTTTTCAGTTTGGCACTGCTGCGCACTGGCGCAACACAGGGGCCGCGCATCACGCGTGCACGTGCAGAAACTGGGGTTCCACAGGAGCTTAGAGGGAGCTGGCAGGTCGATCAGGGCTGTGCCAGTCCAGTCCACACAAAGCCGATTCATGTCCAATGGAATGGTCTCATCCATATGATCCCAAAGGCTGAGTTATGGTCGCGCTTTGAGCGCGCGTGCACCCTCGCCGGTGTTACACGGCAGTGGAGGTGTGTCATTATCTGTGTTTATTGTAGATGTCTCCAAAATGACACGTGAAAGTACACCATTTATAACTTGTATGGGAGTAAAAGCTTCACAGACAAACAGATTGCGCACAAGGCTGCAGCGCGCGCTTTGGAGACTCCAACATCACGTCATGTCATGAAAAGTCTCCACTGAGACGCAGAGACTCGTTTCTTCATATCATCTATTAAATAAACGAAGATCTATGTTCTAGCAAACATCCAAGTAAGTTCCTCTGTGTTTACAGTAATTATGGTAATAAACTCGTGCGCAAAGTTAATATTTTCACACAGAATGAATGAATGAGCCGGTTCGCGCACCACAGCAGGGTGCGCGCGCACACAAATACCGACAATCACTCGTTCTTTGCATGATGAACACATTTTATTACTATTCTTACTTAGGATGTTTGTCCTCACTCATATTATATTAAATTCATTATTTTCCCGAATCTAGAAATGATTTCTGATCGCGCAGAGATCAAACAAACATGTCCTTCACACATGCAGGAAGTAATTTGCATCTGTTTAACATATGTAAATGAAGGCGTGTCAGGGGAGGTGTCTCACGTGCGCTCAGTTCCACGTCAATTGTGATGTACAAAAGGAATGTGCGTGGATTCAGGTGTACGCACAGTTTGATAAATCTGGATCTTTTTGTGCGTAGACACTTTTCTGGATTTCACCGTACGTCACTTTTCAGTAGGAAATCCACGCAGGTTTTTGATACATGAGGCCCCTGGGGCCTCATGTACAAAGACTTGCGTAGATTTCTTACTGAAAAGTCACGTACGGACAAATCCAGAAAAGTGTCCACGCACAAAAAAATCCAGATTTATCAAACTGTGCGTACACCGGTATCCACGCACATTCCTTATGTACAACACAATCAACGTGGAATTCAGCGCACATGAGAGAGTGGCCGACTCCGCCTTTGACACGCCTCCGTATGAATATGCAAAGTCATTCAAATATGCCATGCACGACAGGAATGTCGTCTCTGCTCCATTGCAAATCATGTCGGAACGTGGAAAAAAGAGGAACTTCACGGACTGTGAACAGGAATCACTTCTGAGTGAGGCAGAGAAGCACGGAAAAAGGTTTTATTCGGCACGCCTAGCGCAAAACATACCATCCACTTTTAAACAAGAAGTTGACCCATCTGCTCTAACATGCCTGTATAGGTTAGTGGTGAGCGCGCCCGCCCTTCGTCCCAAAGGTCGTGAGATCGACTCCCCCTTGGTACAACGTTTTTTTTTTTCATTCCAGATTTAAAGAACACAGGACAACTATTTAATAAAACAACAAGAAATAGAACAATACATGAAATGAAAGGAAGCAGACGATTTCTTGTTTTGTAAATAGTTTTCATGTGTATTTAAATCTGGAACGAAAAAAAAAAAGAGAAACGTTGTACCATGCGAGATTCGAACTCATGACCTTTGGAACTAAAGGCAACCGCGCTACACACTGACCTAAACGTAGGCGTGTTGGTACAGCTTGGTTAACTTCTTATTTAAAGAAATCACATCTCATTGTTGTCAATATCGTTGCCACTATTTGGCGCATGCTTTTATATCCACTCATCTAATTGCGTCCATGTGGATGTAATAATTGTTAATCATGTGTGTTTGGTGGGATTTATGATTATTTTCATATCATGGACACAGTTTCTCTGAATAACCTGTAAGTGTCGCCAAAGGAAAAATAACCACAGAAACGTGCGTACGCAAGCAGGGGAGCAGCCGTGGATTTGTACGTGGATGCGCAGATATTCCCGTTCATATCAGATTTGATACATACGCCACTTTGCGTGGAAAGTGACGTGCGCAATGTTTTTGTGCGTGCGCACGGTTGATACATGAGGCCCCTGGTCTCTTGTAAATGAGTCCTTGAGGCTCAATGGGATTAACCTGCCTAAATAAAGGTTGAATGAATACTGATACCATGCCAATAATATCGTGCATCCCTAATATTAACCTTAAATTTTTCCAAGGGACTGATGCAACCATCACTCAAATAACACAATGGGATAAGCTCTTCTTGGGACAATGCTGACTAAGAACAATAAGACTTGTATCTCCCTTTAAGTAGATGTTTTAGCCCATGCTATTCCAAGTATATCACTTAGAGCAAACTCAATGCAGAAGTATATGACCTTTAATAAATCCCCATAAAGAGAGGTTCATCGTTAATAAGTGCACATTTAAGCACCTGCTACTTTGAAGTGAAGCAAATTACCCACCTTCATTTAAAGTCCAAGAACAAATGCATCTATTTGAATACATAAATGCATTATAGCATTGTAGGAAGGTGCTATACAAATAAAGTTTATTATTATTATTAGACAAGTTTAGTATGTAGAGCAGCACGCCTGTCTTAAAGGGGAGGAAAGGTCCTTTTAAATGTGTTTGTTGTTAGGAGGGCTGGCTGGAGGCCTGCTGCTCAACTCACCCATCTTTTCTCTTCGCCTTGTACACATGACCGTAGGTGCCTCTTCCTACTTTACAGCCTTCGTATTCAAACAGGTCCTCGACACGATCCCTTTCTCCGGTCAGCTTCACTTTAAAGTCATAGTCCATTTTCACCTCGGTTTGGACTCAAAAGTGTGCGCGCCCTTCCTTTCTTTATTTTTTAAAGCGTCGCTTGGGAGGCAGCTGAGCTCGGGCTTTGGTATCTCAGATAGTTGCCTTCCCCAGCGTGGCTTTCTCTTCCTTTAAAGCCGGCTTCCGCATCGAGTTCTCGGCTCAAATTTATGCTACGAAGCGCGGGGTGCGCGCTCGGAGAATATCCGAGTGAAAACGAGTGCAAATGTGTGTTTTTTTTCTTTCTGTTGTTGCTGCGTTTCTTTCCAACCGGTATCTGCTCCAAAGAGACGCACTTCGCTCGGTTACGACGGAACGGAAGTGTCGTAAAACGTCGTAAAGGCGGTCCCGCTACTTTTGGGCTTGTTATTTTCTTTTTATTTTTTTATTTGACAATTACACACAACAGTGTACAAAGGCTCGTTGAGGTACAAAGAACATTGCAACATAAAAAATAAAAGAAAAATACAAAGTGGGGGTAAAATTATTCCTAACTAATATATAACAGTAAGGTACGGAAGCGTATTGCTGACACCTGGAGAATTTTTTTTGGGGGGCTTATGTAGTAATAATGTGATACGTATCACGTTAATACGTGATACGTATCACGTAATAGTAAGGCTTGTTATTTTCTACAGTCGCGTATAATTCGGAAGAGTAGCGTGTTTCTTGGGCTTGTTTTACGCGTTGAGTCGCGTGTTTGGGCTTGTTTTCACGTTATTAGGCCTACGTGATATCACGTTATTACGTGATATGTATCACGTAATAACGTGATACTTATCACGTAATAACGTGATATATCACGTAATAACGTGATATTATCACGTAATAACGTGATTATACTATCTACGTATCACGTTATTACGTGATATATCACGTTATTACGTGATACGTATCACGTTATTACGTGATAAGTATAGATGTCCATCCACATGGTATCAGCACCATTACCCATAATGCAAGTTCGCCCATACGCTTGTTTTTGCCTGCATGCTAACAATGGCTAATTTACAGAATTTCATCAAGTTTTACTTCATGCTTGGTCTAAAACATGGAGATATACTGATGATGCTTCACACTTCGCACATCATCATCAGTATGCGCACTCTGAGAAGAATCCTGAGCAGAATGGGACAGTTCAATATTATTTAAATGTGAAACCTCAACACACCAAAAGTAATGTTAAATGATTGAGAATAGTTTATGTTTTCACACTTTTTCATGTAGAAATAAGCTAACAGGGAGTGCCTGTATGTTTTTTTTGTTAATCTGTTTATGCATGTTTAAGCTGTCGAAAGACTTAATGTTTATGGGTGAACGTGTCTGTACAGTCTCTGCTATAAGTGCCCAACAAAAATAGGAAATTTTAGGAAAACTGTTAAAAAAAATTCAATGCAAACTTGAAAATGTGAGTAAGTCTTACAGTTCATGATAAAAGTGAATAACCTATGGAAAGTCTTTAAAGCATATGTTTGTTTGTTTTTAATTATAAACAGTATTTTGTTCCTTTTTTACAATGGCATGTTGTTTCCACAGAGTGCAGTAGTTTTGTATAGGATGACATTTGTCAGTGATATTTTATGGCTATGTTAAGAAAATTTTAGGAAAAAAGTTAAATGCAAACTTGACAAAGTGTGTAAGTTTTCACAAACAAACGCAGTACTGTATTGATATTCCTGTAGCTAGTCTGCATTTTAGAACGTCACGTCGACATGAATAATAATCATTTTATTTAAAAGCGCCTTTCAGGACACCCAAGGACAAGAATGAATGTGCTGCTAGATGGTAGAGTGATGAAAATTCAATAAAATGAAGACACTTTTCAACTGTTTGCTGTATTATTTTCTTTAGTCATGTTATGTTTTTTAGGACAAGTCAGTGTCAACGTTACATCTGCCTGGGGGGATTTATTCAGTTTTATGTCCCCTGTCAGAGCCTGGGGAGAGAGGCTGGCTTCTGTGCTGCTTTCATCCAGTAGGTAGTTCCAGATAAAATGCAAATTAAGGGATGTACTGTAGAGCCTAGAACTGCAGGTCTGACCTCCAAAACAAGATGATTAAGATGCACACTTAAACAGTTTAAAGTTCTCCACTTTCTTGACCAAGAGTTTGATACTACAAAGTTTTGAAAGTGTCAACCTTTTCATTCAGAAAACTAGCATTCCCATGTACTTGATTTGTCTTGGTTAATTTACTCCTGAATAAATTTCTGATAAACTGACTCTAACTCCCATGTTTATCACCAAACTTACATTTCTTCATTCAGTTCCTTTAATTATTGGGTATATTCTACATTTCTCTACTAATATCTCTAAGATATGCATTAAAGACAGAGATCCAAACTTCACTCAAAATAAGCTAATGTGGTTTTTCGCAGTTTCATGAAAACTAAACACGAGCGGGTTTTTCCCCCACATTTTTTCCTTATCAAACATCTGCATTTTCTATGAAACGCCATCAGGTTGTAGCTCTGTTAGCTTGCTCCCTTTAAAAACCCCAAAATGCCCATTAATGTGATCAACGAACACTGACTGCAGTTTGTGTTTCTCTTTAGAAACCATTAACCCAATTCTTTGAGTAAGAACTTGCATTATGGGTAATGGTGCTGATACCATGTGGATGGGCATCTATACTTATCACGTAATAATGTGATACGTATCACGTAATAACGTGATACGTATCACTAATATCACGTTATTACGTGATACGTATCACGTTATTACGTGATATGTATCACGTTATTACGTGATACATATCACGTTATTACGTGATACGTATCACGTTATTACGTGATAATATGTAGTAATAACGTGATACATATCACGTTATTACGTGATACATATCACGTTATTACGTGATATTATGTAGTAATAACGTGATACGTATCACGTAATAACGTTATTACTACATAAGCCCCCAAAAATATTTTCACCAGGTGGCAGCTCTACGCTTCCGTACTTTCCCCTTTACTTGATTTCAAGAAAATAAAACTAATTTGTGTCCATTTTACTATTTACAATAGGTACATATTTCCCAACTTTATGGATACTTTTTGATAATAAAGCGAAAATTGAGTAAATAATGCAGCAAAGACACACTCACTTCAAAATTAACACGTTTCAAGTTCAAGAAGCTTTATTATCCCCAAGGGGCAATTTGTTTTACAGTCGTCACAGAAAACATCCATACTAGACAAGACATCGAGACATTAAAATTATACATGAACTCATCACTGTTCATTGAGAAGCCTGATCACTACAGGGATGAATGAGTTTTTCAGTCTGTTTGTACATCTGGGCAGCAGCATCCAGATGGAAGCAACCTGAACTCACCATGGGGTAGATAATCAGGATCTGCCAGAATCAGCCTGGTCTTGTTCACTGACTTCACCTTGTGTAGATCAGTGAGGTTATGTAGGGCTATGCCAGCAGTTTTGCCTAGTGCAGCACTGTCTTTCAGTAATACAGTATAACCATCCATCCATCCATCCATCCATCCATCCATCCATCCATCCATCCATCCATCCATCCATCCATTATCTTTACCCACTTCTTCCTTTTTGGGTCGCGGGAGTCGCCCGGTGCCCGTGTCCAGCAATCACAGTGTGAGCGGAGAGGGATACCTTGGATAGGTCGCAAGTCGATCACAGGGCTACATAGACAACCATTCACTCTCTCGCACATAATATGAGTTATGCTTTTGATGTTTTAACTTGAAAATTGTAATCCTTGAGGAAAAGCTACACAAAACATGATCTGGTAGAGAAATGTATTAGTGCAGATGATTCTCAAGAAAATTAATGTTTTAGCTTACCATGAACATAATAAATATGTTAATAAATTAATGCCAGGCTGCAGATATAAACCAAAAAGACAGTAAAATACAAACATTCACATGTGTTTGAGACAGTTGTTTATTGTTAATCTACATCTTTTGTAGGAATTCACAAAATTGGCACGTGTGTTTACATGCAGTAAAGATCAGTTTTTGTCCTGGCTGTTGTTGCAGGGAAATGATCACACAAGCTGGTTGAACTAGAATGAAATCTACAGTTTTACTTAAGAAACAGTTATTGTTTTATTATTTTCTCATAACGGTAAATTTAACTATCCAGAATGATATATCATTGGTCCGCTCATGTAAAAGAATTGATACGCTGTCATACCGTAGTGATATGATAACGTATCAATTCTTTTACATTAGCGGCCAAATGATATCTCTCTGTCTTAGCATGACAATTGGTCAACAATAGTTGAAAAGTGTTGTAATACTGAATACAGATAAAAATGCAACATTGTTCCTTCTCACTTGAGATTTTACAAATTTTAATTTTTGATTATAATGGTATCAAGGTTGACTGAGAAGATTTTTTTAAAGGTCCTCGTTTTTCACTCACTGTTTTTAGGTTGATGTGCTTTGTAGACTTATTCATTAATTTATATTCACTTTTTTGTGTATTTTAAAAAAAGGAGCCAAATGTTTAAAGTCATGGTCTAAAAAAACAGTGTCAAATGATACATTTATGGCAAAGTTAATATTTTAACAAGAAAAAACAGACTGCAAATTTATTCATTGTATTTTTTTCTTCTTCTATAAATCAAAACAACCTTTGGCTTAAAAAACAAGAGATACCGGTACATAGATTTGTGTTGAGATCCCATCACTATGTTGATTCTTAAAAGCCAACTAAAACATGAGAACACAAACAGTTGCAGCAACAAATATTTTTCATATTATGAATACTATTTTCAAATTCTTGTAACAATTCTGGTGAAAAAAATTTAACATTCATTTAAAAAAAAATTCATTTAGTTTTGGAGATGATCTAAAGTCCCTCACCCCTCTATGGGCAGAAACTTGAGCCACAAACTGAAACTGAATTTCACAGTGGAAACTGAATCTGCCCAAACTCCAACCTCAGTGCTTCATGACCCTCAGTGTCGTGGTTGCAACCCTTTTGGGATTAAGATTTATTCTATTGTACCTACAGTTCAAAGCCCAACAAATAAAAATCGTACCTAAATCCTTTTAAAGTATGAGGTTCCATTTGTTTCAAAAATAAGCAGAAGTCATATGTGTCGTTGGTACTTCTGCTTATTTTTGAAACAAATGGAACCTCATATTAAAATAGTTTTTATATAAATATTTTGAGAAGGTCTATTATTTAAGAATAAATCATCTTAATAATGTTCTTGATATGCAGTTCTGCCACTCAAACAAAGGCTTTTCTGTATGTTTTTACCTAGGAACTAACGAGTTGGAAAGTTGTTTTCACGGACGTTTTATTGTTGGTACCACTGGTCCCATCTTGGTTGAGAGAGGTGAGCAGAGCGAAACGTCCATATTACAGCTGCTTTGTCAGGTATTTACATCTTTTAAATCTTACTGTCATCACCTAAGAAAGTATGATTCAATCAATTATTAATCTTTATGTACGTTACCTGCTTGATTAAATTGATACTCGTGGCAATATTTGACGGTTTTTTCTCGCGCTAACTGTGGTGGTAACGACTGATTGCTGGTTGTGCTAACATGCTCAGTTAACACCCGAAACGTTGCGTATTCAAAATGACGCTTCTTGGATTTAAAATGTCCACAAAGCGGACTGGTGTGTTTGGGTGATGGGATGTTATGTCACTGCCGTGTGCAAACGTATTGATTAATCTGCTGTTCAATAATGCTAAAAGGATTCTTTGTCTTTGCGTCGTCGCTCTGCGTTTACATAGCCTGAGTTTGGCCTCTTATGTCCCGCCCTTGCGGAGCAATGATTGGCTGCCTGGCGTGTCTGTCAGGGAGACTCGGCCGCTGATTGGTTACAGTTGGCGATGACGATGATGGCCGTCTGGTTGCTTCATTAGCCTCCCTTCACCATAGCCTCCTGTAGTTACTACTTTCACTCGTTTAATATTAGCTTTCACGAGGACTTCATCGGTATTATAACATTTGTTTGCTGTTTCGCACTGTCTGTAAACGGAGCTTTTGTTTACGCTTAAAAGAGAATATTTCTATCGCTAATGCTTATGCTAAATCTTAGCAAGATTATGGTAGCCGAGTGTAGAAAATGGTTGACATTGGTCTAACATTCGCCCCTGTTAAATACCGGTAGTTATGTGGTTGTTAATTTACGTGTACTATATTATTAGCAAATTTTCAAATAAGACTATTACCTAAATTTAAATTTATGATGGTTGATAAGATAATTTGTTTAAGAATATGTTGACCTTAGGAGGTATGATGGTAGATATTTGTACATGTTTTTATGTATCATTGTAATTTGAGATTGTCATTTGTTGTTCTATTTGTGTTCTTTTGTTCTGTATGTTAAACAGTTCAATAAAAAATAAAAAATAACTGAGTAGCCATTATTTGCATCACAGTTTGTTTAATTTTTCTCCCAGCACCCTTCCATGGTAATGGACCCTCCTGGAGGGGGAGACGAACGGCGGAGGCAGGCAGAGCGTCTTCGACGGGAGGAGGCATACTATCACTTCATTAATGAACTGAGTGAAGAGGACTACCGTCTCATGAGAGACGGCAACCTGCTGGGCACTCCAGGTGAGGAGGGTCACACATCGTTTAGATTCAGACCAGAACAGTGGCTGCACATTTACCATTACCTGATGTTTTGTCCTTCAAGTGTTCTTGAATAACAACGTTGCAAAAAAAAGAGTTCAACAACTCTCATGAGATGTATGTTTAAAGGTGTGACAATATGCTAAGATAGACATCTTCAGAAAGAGGAGCTACTCAGCTTTGATTTTTAAGTACCGGTACACAGATGCTTCAAATAATTAATATATAAAAGTATTTTTTAATAAAACGTAACACTGCAGTGCGTCACAGTTTTCGGGTGGAGAAAGGAGGGGTCAAACGCCGACGCATTTTTATGACGTAATGGCAAGAACGCACATTGTAAATAACAATTAGCAGTGAATATATAAACTGAGGAATTAAGCAATTTAAGTGAAGATTTGAGCGATTTGTCTTCAGTTTGGGAAGCCGAAGTTAGTTTGAGTGATGAACAAGAAACAGCTGGTTATAATGTCTGCAGCCGTATTTATTGAGCCTTACCGTTCAGGGAGAGAGGTGGACTCAGAGATTTCTTGACAACGTTTTTCATCTTTTGGGAAAGTGAAAAGCCTCACTTGTTCACTGGCGATGTTGGAACACCCAAATGCGACACAACGTACCGGCATTTTTCAAGTTATACAAAGAAAAATAGGTGATCTTGAACACAATGAAACTGCGTTCTAATGGCATGGAACTCGATCTTGGTCGTCTACAGAGCACTGAATGGTAATGCGTTAATTATTGTATCTAATAATTATTCAACATTAATTATAGTTTAAAAAAGATGAGTCCCTTTGAAGTATCTGTTTTATTTTACAAGAAAAATAGGCGATCTTGAAGACAATGAAACTGCGTTCTAATAGCAGCCGCAGACTGAACTTCATGTCGCATACGGAAGTACCCGGATTTCCCGTGACGAAACACACACTGGAGATACTGAGGAGTTGAGAAAGTGCAGGAAAGAACTGGATGATGGCATAAAGAAGGCCAAAGCCGCGTATGCACAGAGGATCGAGGGACAGTTCACCTCACATGATCCACGGAGCATGTGGCAGGGCATCAAATGCTTAACAGATTACAAGGGCAAAAGCAAACAATGCCCCAGGGACCCATCCCTGCCTGATGCCCTCAATAAGTTTTATGCACGTTTTGAAGATCCAAACAGACCAGCTAGCACCAGACTCACCTCATCAAAGTGACCGCAGCAGAAGTGAGAGGTAGTCTCAGAAGGATCAACCCTCATAAAGCTACGGGTCCAGACAACATCCCAGGGAAAGTTCTGAAGGAATGTGCGGACCAGCTCTGTGAGGTGCTGGCTGACATCTTCACCACCTCACTTTCACTGGAGTCAGTTCCCACCTGCCTGAAGACTGCCACCATCATCCCAGTCCCAAAAAGCTCCACAGTGACTGGTCTGAATGACTATAGACCGGTGGCCCTCACCCCGATAGTCGCTAAATGTTTTGAGAAACTGGTCATGTCCCACATCAAGACAACCGTCAACATCAGCGAGGACCCTCATCAATATGCATACCGCGAGAACCGATCAACAGAGGACGCCATCTCCTCTGTGGTCCACACTGCTCTCACCCACCTGGATCAGAAGGACTCATACGTGCGTCTGCTCTTTGTGGACTTCACATCTGCTTTCAACACCATGATCCCCCAAACTCTGATAGACAAACTATCCACACTTGGACTAAGCCCCTCCATCTGTAACTGGGTACTAGACTTCTTAACAAACAGACCACAGTCCGTGAAGATCCACAACTTCTCCTCCTCCACCATAACCCTCAGCACTGGCTCTCCTCAAGGATGTGTGCTGAGCCCTCTTCTGTTCACTCTGCTCACATATGATTGTACAGCCACACATCCAGGCTGTCATATTGTTAAGTTTGCAGATGATACAGCGGTGGTGGGATGCATCACAAACAATGATGAGTCCAGCTACAGACAGGAGGTGGAACATCTGGAGAGCTGGTGCAAAGAGAACAACCTTCACATGAATGTGAAGAAGACGAAGGAGATGATTGTGGACTTCAGAAGGAACAAACACACCCACACCCCACTGTATATAGGTGGATCTGCGGTGGAGGTGGTCTCCAGCTACAAGTACCTGGGTGTACACTTGAATGATAACCTCAGCTGGAGCAACAACACCACCAGCCTGATCAAGAAAGGACATCAAAGACTCTACTTCCTCAGACGGCTGAGACGAGCTGGTCTGAGAAGCTCAGTCCTCACCTCGTTCTACAGGTGTGCAGTGGAGAGCGTCCTGTGCTCCAGCATCAACGTGTGGCATGGAGGCTGCACAGTTGCAGAGAGGAAAGCTCTACAAAGAGTGGTGAAGGCTGCACAGAAGTCTGTGGGAGTCAGTCTCCCCACCATCACAGACATTTACACCTCCAGATGCAGAAAAAGAGCCACCTGCATCATGAAAGACCTCACTCACCCAGCACACTCACTCTTTGCACCACTCCCCTCGGGACGGAGGTTGAGGAGCATCAAATGTAGAACCACTAGACTGAGGAACAGCTTCTACCCTGAGGCTGTCAGACTCATGAATAAATAAATAATAAGAATAAACACTGCAAAATGTCACATCATGTTGATACTGATCTGTTTCTTGTTGCTGCGTTCATCTGTGACCATCTGCTCATAATGACTCATGTTCGTGCTGCTGTTTATAATGATGTTTTTCTACTACATTAGGGCTTAGTGTATTACTAGCTGATGTCTCTCTTAGTTAATCCTAGATGTTATTATTGTTTTTCTCTTGCATTTGTTGTTGGATGTAACTGGGACCCTGTGTACATAATCTCGTTTTCATCACATGTACTACATGCGGTGCAAATGACAATAAATACTCTCTGACTCTGCGCCAAGTTTAAAATCACTTTGAAACAAATTTTCATTGATTTATCATTTTGCTTGTAAAAACGAACATAGTTGAATGATACAACATATATATGTTGTGCCAGTTTATGCATAGTTCCAACATCATGTCACAATACCTTTAAATGTCTGTGATACAGTTTTGGAGAATTATTTAAGAGTGTTTTTTTTAATGAAAATATAGCAGACTTTCTAATTAAAGTAAAGAAGCAAACATATTATTTTCTTACAAACAAATTAAGAAATGCCATATCAAATGTAAAAAAAGAAGAAGAAGAAAAGAAAATTTCCTCAAAATTTAGTTTGTTTGTTTATGTAATTCCTAAAAGGTAGAGGAATGGTTTCTCAATTGCTCATAACTCATAACCCCAACATGTCTGGGATGTTTCACAGGTGAGGTAACTGCAGAGGAATTGCAGCAGCGTCTGAATGGTGCAAAAGAGCGTGTGTTGTCTCAGCCCCACACCGAACAACGCTCACAGACTGCTTACTCTGGAGAACAGCAGAGCAGTAGCAGTGCGGGAGAGGAGAGAGGGCCAGGTAGGATGGAGGGAAGGGTTCTTGTCTCTGTCTGATCCTACCAAATCTTGCTTTTTAGTCATTAAAATGTTGTTTGGTTTTAGTTCATTTGATTTTTATGGATAAATAATGAAAAAATAATCACTGACCAAGATCATATCAGACATATATATGCTATTCAAACTTGATACATTTTTCATTTATAATAAATTGTGGATCTTAATAATTACACAACACTTAAGGTTTACATTTTTCTTACATGTTTAATACATGTTGTGCCACTTATTTTTACCCCCTTTTTTATTTTTTTACAGGGAATACAGAACCTGAAGCAGAATCGTCTAATGGTGATTCATTACTCGAATGGCTTAACACATTTAGACGCACCGGTAATGCTACTCGGAGCGGGCAGAGTGGCAACCAGACATGGAGGGCTGTCAGCCGGACCAATCCTAACAGTGGGGAATTCCGCTTTAGCCTGGAGATCAACATAAACCACGATCAGTCTGAGCCTGGAGAGCATAATGACAGTGTGAACGCTGCAGATCCAGCAGAGCTTCCTCCCGTAAACACAACTGTGCCCTCTATACGCACTGGTACCTCACTCTCCAGCCCTCGCCCTTCAGCTGCACCAAGGTCAGCCCCCTATCCCTCCCCCAGTCAGACCAACAGTAGAAGGATGGAGACACGACGCACACGCAGCAGCACTACCACGCTTTCTCTAAGCCCCCCTGTACTTCCTCCAGAGGCAACCCCAGCTGCTACTCAAAGGAGGGCTACGTCTTTGCACTTATCAGCACCTTCTCCCACTGTTCCCAATCCTCCTGTTGCTCAAACTACACCCGCTCAGCATCTGCTCCCGGATATAGAGGTTGAACGTGGGCATGACGACATGTCTGCTTCTCAAGACTGTCCTTGGGTGTTACCCAATTCTGAATCACAAGCTCCAGCTGCAGGACACGAATCTCGCAGCAGTAGGACTCGATCACGAGGTCGTGCACGTAGGACTGCAACAGGGAGTGGAGCTTCGTCTCGTGTGTCAAGACGAAGTCGTTCCCCTTTACACAGAACACCTGTTATCAGTACCGCCCCACCATCCAGCAGTGTACCCATTGCTTTTACCATCCACACTCAGCCAACCAGTGTAACAACGTCTGTGTCGATGGAGACCGGGGAGCCTATATCGGAACCTGCTGCTTTATCAGAGGCAGCTGTGGAAGCTGTACAGCATGAGAGGGAATCACAAACAGTAGGAGCAGGAGGGTCAGCGGTGAGACGGCACCCGACCATCATGTTGGACCTGCAGGTGAGAAGAATTCGACCTGGGGAAAACCGAGATCGGGACAGCATTGCTAGCAGAACACGTTCACGCGCTCGGGTCGCAGAGAACACCGTCACGTTCGAAAGCGACAGCGGCGGATTTAGACGCACCATCTCCCGTTCCGAGCGAGCCGGAATCCGCACTTACGTGAGCACTATTCGGATTCCCCTGAGGCGCATCAGTGAGACGGGCCTGGGAGAACCCAACTCCACTGCCTTACGCTCCATCTTGCGCCAGATAATGACTGGATTTGGGGAGCTTAGCTCTCTAATGGAGACGGAGGCTAGTTCTGAAACTGTTGCACCTAGCCATGCAGATGTTACGGGGACAAATGGTAACACCAACCCGACACGTCATCTACATTCACATGAGAGTGTTTCTGGCCAGGATGGTCCAGGGGAGGTAGTGTTGGAGAGGGAGCGGCTGGTGGGGCGTGAGGAAGAGCAAAGTGGACAAGCTGGACTTCAGGGTGGAGGAGTTGGCACCACCGATGGACGGGCAAGCAGTAGGGACACAAACAACTTGGTAGAAAATGGCACTCTACCTATTCTGCGGCTGGCTCACTTCTTTTTGCTCAACGATGAGGACGACGAAGAACATCCCAGGGGCCTGACCAAAGAGCAAATTGACAACCTCTCCACACGTACATACGGTCAAGCCAGCCTGGAGGGGGAAGTGGGTCGTGCATGTAGTGTTTGCATCAATGAATACGCTCAAGGCAACAAGTTGCGCCGTCTGCCCTGCTCACATGAATTCCACATCCACTGCATTGACCGCTGGCTTTCTGAAAACAACACCTGCCCCATCTGCAGGCAGCCTGTGCTCTCTGTGCATCACGATTGACTTATTTGCTTTCAGACGTAACTTATCGTGCTCATGGCTGGCTGAACTGAGCAAACCCAAGTGGGCTTGGCATGTACATATTGCTTTTGTGGTCTGATTTCATTTAAACATCTATTGTGTTGAACCAAAAGTGTGAAAGAAACTATAAACGGAGAAAATTAACAAAACTATTTTTTTAGATGCTTCATTTTCAGCATTTATTTTTCCTCTTCTGTGATTTTGTTGCTACTATTTTCATAAAGCTTCAGAGGTCTTTATGTTAACAGATAACATTAATGCTTAAGGAGATTTTGTAGCCAGTGCCGAATACGTTTTCCATTACCAGTTTTATGCCTGATACATGTTGCGTTTTTTTATTTTTACAGCTGGACTACACAGATCACTAAACTCTTAGTTTTAATGGTGTAAGCTGTAAATAATTCTGCACTGCCTGTAAGATTTCTGAATAAGATGCTACAAACACATCAGCTCACAATGGAAGGAGTCCCCTTTTTTTTACATTTACTTCTTCCAACCCTCAAATGTATTCAAAATGTATCTGCAGCTTATCAAGAGATGTAAAATGAGCTTGATATTTACTTTAGAAAAAGTTATATACAATACATCTGTTTTTTTGTTAAAGCCAAGTAAAAAAGACCACTCTCCACTACAGCGTGCCAGTTGGGAATTAGAAACAATCTGAATGGTCAGCACAGTTCCAAAAAAATTCCCAAGGCATGTGATAATCAGGGATTCAGACTTGTTGGTAAGGAGTTGTGCAATATCAAAAGAAGAAAGTACAGTATTGACATGCTGTTCACTGATGTTTACATTGTAATGCCCATTTGTCATTTCCAGTTTAAAACGAAGTCCTGTTAAGTCGTGTCCTCTCGGTTACTGTTGCTAATTCGCATCCACTGCTGCAGCTCTTATACCTGAGTAAAAACCTGGGAGATGGTGTTGGAGAAGTGAAACTATTTAGATTTTACATTTGTTCAGCTGCAGTACTTCAGAGTGAAGAACAATGTATTGCATTAGATGCTGACAAATATAATTTCCTTTTTTCTTTATAGATTTGTATTTAAATGTATTTTTTTTATAATTTAGGTGCTTGGATAATTTATTTCGAGAGCAAAAGAGATGGTTTCCCACCAGTCACTTTATTTACAGTTCAGTACACACAAATTACAACATCTCTTATGCCGTATAACATGTGTGAGTATTTGACGTGTGCTTGGTTTACCTGCAAATCCATGTTTGAAGGGCAGGCCTGCTGGCCTCATCTTCAATCTGGTTCTGACAGCCCCTCTGTTCAATGAATGTCCATTTTGGAGGCTTTGTGGACAGACAGACATAAGTTTTCTGTTCCTATTTACCGTAATAAGATGGAGATCGGCCTTTAAAATATGAAATGTTATATGTTGCAATGTAAAGAGAGTAAATTAAACAACTAAAATTAATTCTCTGCTCCTAAAAACTGTGTAAAATGCTGCTTTGTTATACCCGAAAATACCTTTGGAGTGTATGTGTTTAGCTTAATAAAAGAAGACAAAGGTGTTAACAGTTCACTGTTCTAGTTGAAGAAACTTGTATGAAGCATGCTGCGGGCGGCAAATGTACTTTGGACACAGAAGTCCAACCTAAAAGTTTTAATTTTTAAGAGATTTCAATTATTTTTGTTCAAATGTCACTGCATTACCGTAATTTCTTTAATCTTTGTTCTGTTGTCCTTATTACAAAGGCAAGTTTCTTTTTGCTGCTTGCCGCATTTGATATTGTAGAAGCTCGGACCATTGGCACATGCTTCATGGCCTTGTGCTTCCTCAATCTCGAGATTGGGCACTCTTGGAAACCAGTTTTGTGCCTGGGACTACGAGTCAATGCATTCATTGCTCTCTAATGTATGCAATGATATTATCTCTAATATCTCTAATGTAAAACCTTAATTGACGAGGGAAAAATATACTTAAAATACTTTTTATGCAATATATTGTTTAATAATATAAACATGTAGGATCCATCACTGTTTCTCTCAAATGATCTGAAATGTCCTAAAAGTTAATTAGAAAAAGATGCACCTTATATGTTTCTAAATTTGTTGGAATAATCTTTTGTACAAAATGATTTGTTACATGTGATGGAACTAATTAGTCCCAAAGGACCTGCAAAACTAATTACATTAAAATATAATTTACACTGTCAAATTCAGTTTAAAAAAATAAACAGCTGTTTAATCTGGTTTTTAATCAATACAGACTGAATATGACTAAGAACAGAAAAGGAATCGTTTAGTTTGTAATTGTAAATCCTAAATACAATTTATTAGAGTACTAGTGTCTACATTTTACAATTACAACTTTATTTATAAAGCACTTTACAAACAACATTGCTGGCCAAAGTGCTACACTATCATGCAAGCAAAAACTATAAAATCAACTCATGCCATAAAAGTAACAAACTGCCAAAATCATAAAACAGTAAAACCAAAATTTCAAACGCCAATTAGGAAAGATGTGTCTGTGTCTTCAGTTCAAAGCATTGACACAAATTTGTTTTTTTATTTATTAAAAATGAACAAATGAAAGTTTTTTTTTCATTCAAAATGTACTTTATTTCAAACAAATACATATGAAGATATTCAATACAATAAGTAATATCGGATTACATTAAAGAAAAAATAAACAGGAAAAATGATACATAAATAATATAAAATAACTACAGACATTGGCAATGTTGGTATTAAGGTCTTGCCGTCTACAAAGTAAAATAAAAAAAGTGAAATAAATGTATACATAAATGTGTAAAATAAAATGTGTACCTTTGTCCATACAAACACTAACAAATGTGCAAAGATGCATTCAAATCCTCAAATTCATATACGTACCATAATAAAGGGTCTGTTGCAGCAAAAATAAAAGTGAAAAAAAAAAAAAATACCAAAGGGGTCTATGAGATAAAAGTTAAATTTCTTCAGAAGAGTTGTTTTTACACGTTTCTGAATATTTAAATTAAGTTTTTCAACAGAGGCAATACATTTTCAAGTCAGTTTCTTAAAAAATATTAAATGAGGTGATTTTTTTCACTTCATTTCATCTTGTGGACATAATATTTTGCCAGGATGATTTGGTTCAATTCATTCATTGAAAAGAAACAAGAAAAATTCATTAAAAAGAAAAACACTGAATGAATAGGGTGCCGAAAGAAGAAGAAAATTCTTATCTGCCCCTTATTTAAAATAAACAACTCAGGCTCGAACAATCCCCAAAGCAAGAACAAAAACATCAGGCATTCTTCACATGGTATCATACTTCCCTAACAATTATAACTTAATCATCTTTTTAAACATATGTAAATTGTTTTATAATTAGATTTTCTATACAGTATATTTAATCTGAAGAAAAGGTTGAATTGTTAAAGGTGAGCAATAGTTTCAATTTTGATTATACAATATTCTTTCCAAATGTTTCTGTAAGGAGCTTTTGCAAATCCCACCAAAAATATTACAGCATGAGAACATTCCACAATTTTTTTAAATAAACTTTATTTCAACCATACAACATTACAAAGATCTTCCAAACCAAAATCATCAAAACACACTCAAAAAAGATGCATAATTATTACAGATCTATTAAACTAGACCTAACAAATACAGTATATAAATGCAACTATCTCAGCAAATATAAAAAATAAATTCAAGTATAAATAGCAGAGGGTCTGAAACAATAAACCAATAAATGCAATACAAAGAGATAAAGAATAAAAAAAAAAACATTCCACGAATAAATGGAACGAATGAAAAAGTGTATGCTGCGCCCCAGCTGGCATTTTGACGTCTAGTCACCGTTGAATCAACATCTGACGGTCGTGTTGAATAACCGTTGAATTTTGTGTTGATTTTGCAAATCTAATCAACGTTGAAGTAGCAACATCATTTCTACGTCAGATTCTCAACGTTGAAATCAACGTTGAAGTAGCAACATCATTTCTACGTCAGATTTCTCAACATAGGTGAATTTGCCAACGTTTATTCAATATTGATTTTGGTTTAGATTTTGCAAATCTAATCAACGTTGAGGTAGCAACGCCATTTCCACGTCAGATTTCTCAACATATTAAGTCCTGCATTTTAACAGTTTGACACAAAAATACATTTTGATCACTGTTTCAAGTATTGAGGTGCTGATGTGATAACAGTGCCACCCTAATTGGACTTGTCTATTTTCACTATGAACATAGCAATCACAAAAATGTCTGAAAAATAATTTAATCTACATTACATGTTTACAACACAGTCAGCTAGGAAGAATCCAACCGAGACCAGAAATTTAGAAAACTGCTTTATTGTCTTAGACAATAATAATAAATAAAAAAATGGCCCAAACATTGGGCAACACTGAAAGGAATTCTTGTCCATTTCTGCTTTTAAAGCACTTAAATCAATTTTAAATATTTATATACAGATTTCCTGTAAAATCAAAAAGATAAAGAAGATGTGGGCACTCAGCCTGGGTACAGCTGCTACTGGACCCCCAGGGTGTCTTTGGTGAACCTGTAGCCAGGATGTGGGCACTCAGCCTGGGTACACTTGCTCGAGGACCCCCAGGGTGTCTTTGGTGAACCTGTAGCCAGGACGCGTCTCATACCCAGGAAAGGGACTGCCTGTCTTGGCCAAGGCTGACTGATCTGTTTAAAAAATAAACACAAAAGAAGAACATTTCTACAGCAGCTATTGTAAATGGTGGTATAATTTTAAGCAGTGGGAATGATAATTTTGCACCACAATTTTTAGCTTAACTGGGGCGAAAAAAGAAAAATGAACATGTGACATTTGCTGAAGTCAGTAAAAGTTGTTCAGACTAAGCAACGTGCTGCATTTATACTGTCAATATTATACTTTTGACCACAATTTACCTTTGTCCACGAGAGGAAGACCTCGACCTCCAACGCCGCCTCTGAGAAAGGGACTGTCTTGGCCAGGTCTGACTGATCTGTTTAAAAAATAAACATAAAAGAAGAAAATTTCTACAGCAGCTAATGTAATGGTAGTATAACAGTGGGAATGATAATTTTGCACCACAATTTTAGCTGAACTGAAAAAAAGAACATGAAATTTGCTGAAGTCAGTAAATCTACTAATATTTTCTTCCACCTAGAAGAGTTGTTGTTCAAACTCAGCCTTTTTACAGTGCTTCATTTATACTGTCAATATTATACTTTTGACCACAATTTACCTTTGTCCACGAGAGGAAGACCTCGACCTCCAACGCCGCCTCTGAGAAAGGGACTGCCTGTCTTGGCCAGGTCTGACTGATCTGTTTAAAGCATGCAACAGCAAAATTGGTACACATCGCATCGTGAGTTAGATGAATTGTTACATCTCTAATTTTGATCATATTTAAATTAAATACCTTTGATCATTAGAAAGAGACTCAGAGGGACTCCTGCTACCATTGCATCCCAAGATTTGAGATTGAGTGCTTGAGGGGATGTCCATCGGGGTTCTTTCTGCATTTTAGAGGGTTTAAACATAAGTGTTAATATGTCAAAAATGTAAATTACTTTACACAAGGTTTCCAAGTACCCCAAGATGATAGTTGTGCAATATTTACCTGACTGTGCATTCATCCTTTTAGGAGGAG
>JBBPBX010023901.1:0-23239 GCA_038048925.1 Garcialebias charrua
TTTTTATGCACTCATAAGCAGTTTTTCGATGAAAAACGAGTGTTCGTAGTCGCGCTAGCAAAACCGTTCCAATTTACGAGCGAAATTCCGGACTTACGAGAAGCGTGGCGGCCGTTCCAAATTACGAGATTTCCAGTTTACGAGCGCCTCGTTGTAACGGATCTCGCTCGTAAATCGGGGACTACCTGTATGTACAGGACATACACAGGACCGAAATTGCGTTTCTCTCAGTCCCTCGGTGCAACAGTAACCATCTAAACACTAAACACTAAAACATTTAATAAACATAAGCATAAAATAGTAAAATAGTAAAAAAGTGTAACACTGTCCTGAGTTTTTTCATAATAGTATAAAAGTATGAAAATTTACACCAACACTGAAACACCAAACACCCCTAAAACACCAAACACCCAATGAACATAAGCATAAAATGAAATAATAAAAGTGTAATACTGTCCTGAGTTTTTGCATAGTAGTATAAAAAGTATAAAACGTATATCTATAAAATAAACTGAAGTTTCTAGCGTTGACATTTGCAAAGAGTCATCAACATCTCCAAAAGTTTGGTCTGTGTTGTAAAAAGCTGCACTTTGAACCTGCAGAAGGAATGTTGTTGTTGGAATATGGGGAGATGTTTTGTTTTGGCTACTGGGGGGATGTTTTGAGCACACAAAAGACTTCAGCCCCAGGGGGTCACACAAACCTAATTGAATGCAAATTCCTCAATCTGTCATTTTACAGTCTCCCATGGGAGCTATATGTAAAATATGTACAAGTACATATGTTTGGTATTCCTAGTGTTAAGGGGCACTTCCTGGATTTTGTTTTAGAGTTTTTGGGAAGAGAACTAACTGCCAACTGGTTTCTCTCCCTGGAGAAAGCTGGAGACGCCCGGTCATTGTGCCAACTCGACCCACGTCTTCAGCAAAGGTTCAAACAGCACGTCAGCTGTGAACCTCTTCGAGTGTCAGAGCTCCAAGAGGTGACACTCTTTCTGAAGTTATCTTGAACAAAACCAGAACCAGGCATCACTCTGGGAGGCCGACGCAGACGGTCTCGAGACCGTGGCAAGATGAAAGTGGTCGCCTGTAAAACGCAGCAGCATGCACGTCTGGCTTGACTAATTTACCGGAGTCGAGACAGGATCATCTTCACGAAGGTAAAAGTGTTTCATCACGGGACGGACGTCCAGCCGAAACCGAGCAGAGGGTGCCATCACTGGTTAACATCTCAAGATAAGATTCAACCATTTCATTTCAATCTTTTATCTTTCCTCCTTAAACTCCTCCTTATGTTTGTTTTCATCATGGTAAACTTTAAGTAATGTGCCAACAGAAAGTTCCAACTGTCTGTTTGTTTTAATTTGAATTCTTGTCAACGTAGTTATTAAATCAGAGCTAATATCGATACAAATGTTTAATGTAATTCTGTGATAGTTTCAATAAAAGGTCTATTTTCTGGTAGACCAATATAAATTGAAGTCTAAGCGTGAAATTACATTACTGGCTAATCACATCGTTAGATTTATTGATTTATTCTGAAAAAGTTGAGACCCCGTGAATTGGTGGCAAGTTTGTGCAGATTAAACTCTGCTCAGACTTGCGCATCTAAAGATATAGGTAAGTCAGTAAACTGACCAGAAAGTCCTATATCTCTACAATAATGGTGGTCCAGTAAGTGTTTAAATACCTTACCCCACCTTATTCCTTTACATATTGGTGGCCGCGTACTGGTCTTCTGAAAGATTAAATTGATAAGTTGTTTTTGTAGCCTACGTGCTCATAACGTGTTGGCTTAGTTTTGCATCCTGGTGTTGGGCTTATAGGAATAGTTTTGGCTGGTGAGTGTCCGGGAGTTGCTAATCGTGGCATTGTCTGGATTATTTTCCCGTTAGAATTATTTTTTCATTCACATTTGAACGTATGCTTGGAGCGGGTGAGTGATAAGTGTTGTGTCTGTGTTTGTGAGACGTTTCATTACGTGTCGCGAAGCTGCATGCATTTTTCATTGTTGTGACCGCCGTGTCACGATCCTGTTTCATTCTATTACATCTGCGATTTATTGTTGAAGGTCTGTTTCACACATATGCTGCTCCATTAAGTGCCTTTTTCTGTTACAACGTGTGTTGCCGAGGTTCGGGAAAACCCACTCCGCAAGGACCGAGATCCGGTTCCGTTTGACGTAAAGTCCGTTGTTGTACACAGTAGCGCTGCCTTCTTTGGAAGGCGGGGGTTAGCCTGGTTGTGCTTTAGCTCATTGACAGTATTTTCTGCGGTGTAAAAATACGTTTATTTTGTGAAAGAAGGGTCTAGAACCTTGGGTCGAAATGCTAAACGGTACTGAGAGACAAGATGGCTGCTTAAAACGCTGTGATTGGTCCATTGTGTGTCGCGTTCAAGAACGTCGGTTTCTGTAGACTCTGGTTGTCAGGTTCATTTTTGCACACATTTCTGACAGTTTATTTGTGTTGTTTGAGTTCTATGCGCGTGATATCGTCGAAGACTGGCTTAACCGCGGTGTTTTGCGATATTTATGACTGTTTTAGAATGTTGAAAAGACCGTTCCACGCTTTTGTTCGACCGACCGCAGGTCCGTGAACACACCGCTCGAACGGCACGTCACTAGTGGGTGGCGTTAGGTTTGGAAGACACAATTTCCCATGAACACTTGGGTTTTAGAACTACAGTTCTGTCTTCGCTGTGATTGGTCGATTACGCTGTATGTGTTGACGCATGCGCAGTGGGTGAAGCCCCGCTCCTCGTCAAATTTCACTTGCTACTTGTCCCAGACGAGTTTCCGTGCTTGTTTGTCCATTACTGTCTTTGAAAAGACTGTTTAATCGCGGTGTTTTTGAGATTTTAGTGGGTGGACAGAGCCGGTTGCTCTGAAAAACTGCCGATCGCCATGTGACCAGGTCACGTGACACCGATTTTGCCGGTTTTATGAGGACCGACCTTATTTCTTTTAAACGCAGTTTAAAAGGTTTCACAGTTCAACCGATTTTGCTCACATGATTTCGTTTTGTGAGCCTGGGTTCTAGAGCTTATCACGTTACGCTTTAGATCTGTCTGATTGATGCTTTTCATCCGTGTTGGATGTCTGTGTGGGCTGAAAGCTACGGCTGCGCTCACTGGTGATAACAGCGCCTCTATAGCGGTCAGTAGTGCTGGACGATAATTCAATAACGATAAATATCGCGATATACTTTTATTCAATAACGATGATATGAAGTTTAAGCATATTTTCGATATTTCGATAGGATTTTACAACGTTTTTCTGTTTCTGTTCGGGTTGGAGCGGCTGCTTCAACAACCCGCCCGGACAGAAAAAGCTGTGACACAAAACGTGCGTGGTGACGTCGTTGTTACGCAGCGCTCAGTCCAGCAGCAGGCGTTAGCGGTAGCAGGCTAAAAGCTAAGCTAGTCTCCAAAGCGCGTTAAGTTTTCGCTTCAAAACGAGTCAAACGAGTGCTCATGACCGTCAGAATGTGACTGAACAAAGTTTCACAAGCGAAGAGAAAGCAGACGACATCACTGATGAGAGGAAAGACTAATTCGTCGGTGTGGACGTAGTTCGGTTTTGTTAAACTGCAGGTCTCATCTGCAGCGAGTCTTACTCGGTTTCTTTATTTTGCAAAACGTGACAAAGTCGTTCTAACTAGCGGTGGGAACATCTAACTTGTTTAATCTGAAGAGTTTCCACTCGATATAATATGAGAGTCAGAAGATGAAGAACAATAAAGTTTGAGCCAACGTTTCCCTGAAACTACAACGTAAACAAACAGCCCCAGCAGCGCTGCATGTTTTTTTATTCAAAATAAAACAAATTCATCAGAAGAAGAAAAAACACTGAATGAAAATGTGCAGAAAGACGAAAATAGTGTTATAATATCTGCCCCTTGTTTAAAAAATACAAAATAACTACAAACAAACAACCTTCACTTCACCTGCACCACACCTTCCCAACAACTTTGATTTAATCATCTTTTAAAACATATAAATAGTTTTAGAAATGTTTATGGTGATATCAAGTCAACACAATCCTGTTTCCTGATTTACAACTCAGCTCCTTCAAACTAGTCCTAAATGGAGGTTTTACAAACATTTACATTCCCTTCAGGGTTTAATAACTTTAAACAAATTTTAATTGAATATTTGGGGGGTAATTTTTTTTCAGTTTTATACATGACTTGTAAAATACTATGTTCAACCAAATCATAAAATTTTAATAATTTAAACTGATGAAATATTTGTTGGGTGACCATAGCACTTCCTACTAATAATTCTTGTAGCTCTTTAAAAACAAAACAAAAAAAACAGGGTTTGTAATAGTTTTACATGCTTTTCCCCAAACTTCAATACAACAGATTAAATATGGAACAATCATTACATTATTCAATATATTCAAAACTTTGTCATTCAAAAACTATTTTACTTTATACAGTAATGCAATTGATTTTGTTATTTTTATTCTTAAGTAATTTCCATGAGATTTCTATGTCAGCTTCTTATAAATAACAACACCCAAAAGTTTTATTTAATTAACTATGAATTTCAATGCTGTAAATTTTAAAGATGTTTAAAGTTAAAACTATTAATATTGACACAGTTGAGAATTTTATGGCAAGAAAGTTCATGCTCAATAATCCACGTACCAAATCCAATAATTTTCAGTCGGGTCATCTGGACAGTTTCTTTTTATAGAAACTGGATGGAGGATGGAGGGTGAAACGTTTCTATAAAAAATAAACTGTCCAGATGACCCGACTGAGAATTATTGGGTTGAGAAGTTTATGTTTATTTGATGGTGATTTCCATCTTTTTGGAGGCTAAATACAAATACAAGGTTAACATTAACTTATTTGTATAGTTTATAGTTTTTTTTAGGCTTTTATATTGTTTATATCGATATCGAATTATATCGATATCGACCGAAATTAAGAACTATATCGTGATAAAAATTTTGGCCATATCGTCCAGCCCTAGCGGTCAGATAGAGAAATTACAGTCGCTGTGATAAACTCACTTCCAGCGCTGTGACCCCTGCTGGTTACATTAGAAGACGCAGTCTTCCTGTAATGTGTACATGGTAACTGTTCCTGTTTTAAACGGGAAACATTTTGAGAATATTGTACTCACAGCACACTTTAATTTGATTTTCACATATAATCAAATGTTGATGGCAGAACAGTTACACAGATTTAATACAGACATGTATGTTTTTAGATAAAACTTAACAGTTTATCTTTAATTCTGTGCAAAACTGGCTCTCTGTCCCTGTTTTGTTTTAAACTGCGAGTTTAAAATAACACACATGAGGCGTCCTTTGCTTTGGTTTTCAAAAAAAATCTCACAACGACAGCCGTTTTTGTTTGACCTTGTCACAGGTCGACAAATTACTAAACATCACTGACTTTTATTTCATTTAACATCTTGGATGTTTTCTGAGCAGCTCATACACTTTGCATATTTGCAAGCTGCGATATGAGACCCACTTTACTTGGTTTTTCGCAGAAAATCAGTACACAGATGGACGTTCAAACAGGTGAACCACCTGAGGGGGCCTCCTCTCCTATCTATCCTAGATGGATGGATGGGGGCCTTGGGATTCCTGCCCGTGCTTCCTGCAAAGTGGGGGAATCTGTTTCATCGTATGCTAATTACTTAGCTGCTAGGAACGTCCGTCAGGATAAGTGGGAAAAGCCCCTGTCATTCTACGACAGGCTAATCTCGGTCTACTCCGGGGGAAAAACTGTCCCTGGATTAGAGGAAAATATGGAGTTTAAACGTCTTTTCATTATGAATCTTATGCCTTTTCAAATGAAATGTGTTCATTTCAAGGTTGATTGCAAAAAAGATTCCATGGAAGTGATAAGACAATATGCTACGTCAGTTTTTGAGGCCGAAATACAACCTAGGATACCATCAGAGGTTTGTACAGGTCAAAAGGTCACATCCCACTCGCAGGAAGTAGTAGAGGTTCCCTCTCCTTCAAAGTGCGAGAGGTCACAGGTTTTTCATAATAACATACATCAGCATGGTGCTACGAGCTGTAGGAGTTCTGAACCCCCTGCCCCTCAGGTTGAAAACCTTGAGAGGAGCAGAGAACCACACAAGGTAGGTGTTCGCCCTCCAGATGAACCCAGATGGTCCGGATCGAACCAAAAGAGTTCTCTCATGGATCTCACAGTGGGTGAACTTCGAGAGATGTTGATGTCTGGGAACCGTGACCCTTTGAAAAATGGTCTGTCCCGACATGTACCCCCGAGAAGCGACCCTCTTGCCCCTGCCCCTCGAGCTGCACAGCTCGAGACATGCAATGAGTCACACATGCTCCAGATTATGGGAACGGCGCCTCCGCGCGAGGACGTGACTGAGGTTGTGAGTTGTTTGTCAAATGATTTGAATGTTACAGTGGTTGACCAAGCTGACACAACGTGTGACGTTGTCCTTGATGATAACACAAACAACGTTGTTCAACCTGATGAAGCGACGCGCAGCACTGCCTTTTGCAACAACTCAGTGCACACAGTTGACATCAACAACGTCAACACTGACATGAATGCTGACGGCAAACAAATTGCTGATGATCAGCGTACTAAAAGTCCAGATGCTGACAGCAAACAAATTGCTGAAGATACACATCCTGAAGGTCATGAGGCAGACAGCCATCATGATGCTGACAGCGACGACAATTACACAGACAGAGTCACACGTACTCAGACACGTGTGGAAAAACCTGAACGGTTTCTGTGTAACTTTATAAAAAGGGGGATAGCTAAGAGAGCTTACCTGCCACTCACATTGGAAGGGGTCCTCGCGCAAGAAGCGCTCCTGGTTAGCGGCTCAGACGTGTCTGTCATGTCAGCCGAACTGTTTGAGGAGCTAAGGACCGCCGCTAACGATGTTGACAGGCAAATACCCTTTGTGAAAGACACTTATGGTGAGCAACTGGGCCTCGCAAATACGAGAACAACCCTAATAGCTATGGTTCACATGCAGATTGGCGAAATGTCACTGTACCACCCGGTATATGTGTCTGAACTTGTCTCACTCCAGACTCCATTTGTGGTTGGCCAAGATTTTATTGATCGCTTTGAAGCGATTATAAATTATGGCAATCAGACAATGTGGGCCACAGTGAGCAGTCCACTGCCATTCGTGGTACCTCCCCAAGGTCAGGACACTGACTGTCTGACAACAGGTACCGCTGAGGTCACATGGGATTCCCCAACAGAGACCACAGACCCGGTAAGTGAACCTTCGACTACAGGTGAAACAGAGGAGACTCAACAATTGGACCAGACTCTGGCCCATCACGAGGACCTCCTCTGCGAGCTGACACCTTCAGCACTCCCTGACCACTTCCTACCACAGGTAGATGAAGGTGTGGAGATCCAAGAGTCCCGCACCGAGAACGCTGTGCTGTCCTCTGGGACAGGTAATTCAGTTATCATCCAAGCTTTCAGTGAAGTCTTGGTTCAAGGACATCTGAGCCCACGTAGTGACAGTCTACAACACGCTGACAGTCACTTGGACTTCATTGTTACTGATTTTGAGGACCCCTCCTCAAACAAAAGGGGGGCAGACTCACATTTCCTACCACAGGTAGAGGACGGTGTAGAGGTCCATGGATCTCGCACCGAGAACGCTGTGCTGTCCTCTGGGACAGGTAATTCAGTTATCATCCAAGTTTTCAATGAAACCTTGGTTCAAGAGCATTTGAATCTAGAACTACTCAGAGATGACATAGTTCTTACAGACTCAAAGAGCACCTCTTCATTCATGAAGTGGGATGACATACATCACAACGACAGAGACACGCCTGCGACGGCGCCGACAGTTGTGACACACCTGCATTACGCAGAAAGAGGTAAACGTACAGAGATACGTTGGCCGAAACCTAAAAGGTTCCTGCGTACTGTCTACTCTAAGCTGCGTAAACAGCCTAAACTAAACAAAGGCATCCTAACTCGTGCCCATGGACGGACGTCCACACCTGTGTGCGTGGTCCCTCATGACCACAGGGGGGTGATGTTAGGCCATGCCCATGTCAAGGACAAAGATTTCAATAACCCCACAAACGACAAAGAGCTCGCAAACTCACAGACTTCATGGGAAAATAAGGTCGTCCAAGCACAGGATAGTAAATAAACTAAACAGTTTAAACTATACTAGTTGCGAAAAGAAACCGTTCCAACTAGAACTTAGAAACGCTAAGAATAATACCCACAACAAAAAACTAACCTTAACAACCGTTTAAATCTGGAGGATTTAATTGACATCGGTTATAAAGCTAAGAACTGTTTTTCTTGTGTGTGACACGTTGGAATCTGACGACCAGAGTGAGTTTGTTGTAGTGAAACGTTGTTTTTAGTTGCTTGATTGCTACTTTTGTTGTTATTGAAGTTGTTATTGTTTTCTGAACACTCCCAGCCAAAAGAGGTTTTGATTGTTGATTAGTTGAAGACTTAAATGGATTTTAACTATGCCAACATGCTGTTCATTTTGTTAAAGATCTCAATCTTTGAAGAGTCATAGTAGATTAATACTACTTAAGGTACTATAATCTACACTGATCTCCCAATCATTTAGGTAGAACCGATGCGATCGTTTCTATTCTAGATCTATTCATTTTGATGAGTCTCGCCATAGACTTCAAAATTTATAGGGAATACCAAATCTTGCGTCGTTCGTCTAAAAGACAACAGACATTTAGACCAAACTAGTTTCATTTTTTTATTTTAGTTTAACCTAAACTAAATAATGAATGGAGGAATAGTTTGAATGAAGAGGCCTTCGTTACAGAAGCCCTCCACATTTCTATAGGTATAGATCCCTATTTCTGATTTTTACAGCATTGATCCACCCCTTAATTGGTAATTGTAGCTGATCTAATCCATGATAGCTTACATACCAGGTGCATATAGGTAAGGCTTAATGTAGAATCCCTATCATAAGCCCACCTAAAACCACATAATTGCATGACACATTGAACCAGGGTGGCACCGACTGGAAGCCATCCAGCCTGCAACCTTCGATGTGGGGACCTGCTGATCCAACGTTGGTCTTCAACCTTCATCCAAGGCCCGCCTCCTCTGCTTCAATCGAGGGATCCCCTCTACATGCTGATTAAAAACCATTGGTGCTGATGAAATCAATAACCCCATCGTTGTGGATTTACCGTTGTGGATTATAAGACTTTGTTTTCCAAGGGATCACAGACTCAGTTCTCCATGGGTTAACAGACTATGTTTTCCAAAGGATTAAAAGCTTGCCGCAATGGGATTACCTACGAACAGTATGGAATTTCCAAAAACATTATGGGAGTATAATTTTGAACTTTTTGATTTTTCTTTTTCCACTTGCTGGATTACATAGAGGTCAGAGACATTCGGTGGTATCCTTTCGTGTTGGAACTCATCTCCAAGGACAGGCGATGACTTCCAAAAAGGGGGACTGTAGTGATACACCTAGCCTCTGTTATTTTAGGCTTGACCTTCAAGTACACCTCTCTGCATCTCTCTGAAACTCTCAGTGTTACACCTTCTTGAAGCCTTCAAGGAGACGAGTAAACACTATTTTGGTTAACAATTATTATGAATTAATGGACACTAATTAATCAGATTGAACTTTCTCTTTAATGTGTGTTAATTCAGAATTGATCAAACAGTATTTCTGTCATTTCAATGATGATCTGTTACTTGCATGACTTTGACCCTTCGGCTGGTTTATTTCTGCAGAACACGCAGTCTTTGAATCTAAAGCACAAGGTCAGAGTAAACGTAACTTGCAGCTTCTTTTGTGTTGTCTATGAAGTTAGCCATAACATTTTCTGTGCTCACAAGCAGGCCACCTGGCTGTTTATGTAAACAGTTTTCCTGCTGTCCGTCAAGAGACTTTCTGCCTATGGGATCATACTTCCATCTTTTATTTTGTTAATACCCGCCAGTAGTCATTTAGGAGGTGGGTCAGATCCCGCCTCCCATATAATGGGCACTTCCTATTTGGAAGTTAGAGTTTGGAGGAGAAAAACGGTCAACCTGCTCTCTCCTCCGAAAAGCCGGAGACGGACCGGTCATGTGTCAACGACCCACGTTTCCGCTAGGATCATAGTAAAGTCTTACTGTGATCCTGTCACTCTTCTGGAAGAATTTGTTTTCTAGAGTTTTATTTTGAAAGTCAGTCTGTGCGCTTGACCGTTGGTCCCTGCCGAGGGAGGCGAGTTCCTCGTATCGTGAATCAGCACACTCACGCTGAAGTCCAACTGGACGGCCACTGGACAAACCCATCCACGTGTGTGTCCACAAACTTCTCCACTCTTGTCTCCAAGAGACGAACCTTCAACAGGTAACGAGCCGTGGTGTGTTTGAGCGTGCGGGAGCCCAGCAGTCTGCTCGTGTGGGGGAAACGGTGTCACCCAGTCTGGTTCAAAGTAACCAACTTTAGCTTAACTTAGCTTCCAGTATTCCTTCCTCCTATTTCTTATTTTCATAAGCTATTTAATCTGTCAAGTAATGTGCCAACAGTTAAGTTTTAATTGTCTGTTTGTTTTAATTTGAATTCTTGTCAACGTAGTTATTAAATCAGAGCTAATATCGATACCAATGTTTAATGTAATTCTGTGATAGTTTCAATAAAAGGTCTATTTTCTGGTAGACCAATATAAATTGAAGTCTAAGCGTGAAATTACATTTCTGGCTAATCACAGTAAAAACAATTTAGTATCGGAAAAAGGAAGAACTCGCACTTTGGTGGCAGTTTGTGCAAGATTAAAGTCTGCTAAACTGCGCATCTACAATAATGATGGCTCAGTAAGTGTTTAAATACCTTACTAAACATCATTATTATTCTATTACATTAGTTAGGCAATAACAACAGAGCTAATAATTGTATACATTCTCAGTCTTAAAAATGATTTAATAATCTCTTTTTACTGATAATACTGATAAACCTGTTGTTTGTTTAGGAACCTCCCTGCAGTCTGTCCAGAAAGTCTCCACTGGAGGAGCGTTTTGCTGAGGAAAGGGCACAACATAATTTCACAGCTCCATGTCCATGAAGAAACAAATGGAGAGAGGGCTGCAGATACCAGGACATCCCACCAGCTGTTCTGTCTGAGGATCCTGCTGCTGTGGTGGAACCAGGTTAGCCCATCAGTGGGAGCTCAGTAACATGACTGCAGCATCAGACACTGGACAATATTATTTGTACTGTATAATAATAATAATAATACTGTATATGTTTGTGAGTCCTCCATGTTGGCTCTCTGCCCTGTGAGAAATTCATAGTACCGGTAAATGTAACAAAAAGGAAAAAGTTCAAGGAAAAAGTTCATAGCATTAAATTCAAACAGAAGTTCAAATTATTTCATCCTGAAATAACTCTGGCTAACTACTGTAGCTTTTTTATAACATGGAGTTAAACTCAAAGCAGTCTCCTCAGATAAATAGTGTTACCATTATTTTTATATTAAAGTTTCTGTTAACTTATTATTTTTATATTAAAGTTTCTGTTAACTTATTATTTTTATATTTGATTGTTTCTGTTCAGTGCCCTGAGACAACTTGTGACTTGGAGCTATACAGTATAAATAAACTGAACTGAATTGAATTGAGGAGAGACATTTAATGTAATGTTTTGGCCTCTACATTCAGATAAAAATAAGCTGTAACGTGTAGTCACTGCCTAAAAGGTTGTTAGCAGCTGCTACAAACAAGCTTAGCGTCAGTGTGTTAATCTAATGTTAACCTGGATATTTTTAAAAGGAGAGACATTTAATGTCCATTGTTTGCGAATGAATAGCATACATTCATTCACAGTGTCACTCAAATATTAGGGACTTGACTTGGACTTGAGATCAGAGACTTGAGACTTGACTTGGACTTGAGATCAATGACTTGAGACTTGACTTGGACTTGACCTGGACTTGAGATCAGAGACTTGAGACTTGACTTGGACTTGAGATCAGAGACTTGAGACTTGACTTGGACTTGCAAAAAATGACTTGTGAGCATCTCTGCCACCAGCCTCACACGTTCACAAAGGCAGTTGTGATCAAACTGTTATGTACGTAAACAAACCAGGGCTGAATCAGATTCCTCTTCCTTTAAATCGAAGAGAACTGAGCTCTCTGTCACCAACCAATTTACAGTCTGCCAAACACAAAGGACCATCTCCACGTTCTCATGCTGCAGCGGTCCCCTTATCATTGATGGGCGACACGCAATGTTCAAGCAGTAATCCTGTAGCAAGTGACCGTACTCACTGTGCTGACTCAGTTCTGCTCTTTAACGATGTCCCCCCACTGGGTGAAACACAGACCCCGGGCGGTATGTCTGGCTCCAGCGCTCTGTTAAGGCCGGAGACCAGTAAACCAGACCCAACCAGGAAACGGGTTGGGGTCAGGAGATCTGCTCGCTTACAAAACTCGTAGCTCCTCAGTCCCATGACCTCCAACAAAAAGAGGAAAAACAGACATTCTGTTCCACTTTTGTCTAATAATGACAACAGATTGCCTCTACCCTCAAACACTCTCGATCAGAGTAGTATGGTTGCACATCTGCAAAAAAGCCCTCTCCCTAACGTGGTTGATCCTCAGGGGATCACAGAATCCAGGGCCCTTGGAGGAGAACTGGTTCCACCAACTGCTCCTCTTCAAGGACACACCACGTCACCAGAAGTAGCAGTCTCACCACTTAGGCTGGGAGCTGTGGAAAATTTCAGCTTGGTGGTAGAAAGGAACAAGCTGGTGGTATCGGGCCTGCCAGAAAATGTGGTAAATACCATTCAGAATGCCCGAGCTGTGTCAACACAGTCTCTTTACGCACAGAAATGGCGTATTTTTGAAGCTTGATGAACAGGCTGTGGTTAACACATTCTTCTTTTTTATCCAATAAAAGAGTGTTTGAAAAAAAAAATAGTTTGAGAAGGGGCAGATAAGATTATTTTCTTCGTCTGATTCCTTTCATTTAATGCATTGTTTTATTCCTTGCTGTTTTGTAAATAGTTTTCTTGTGTTTTTTTAATCTGGAATGAATAAAAAAAAATAAAAAAAACATTGTACCATGCGGGACTTGATCCCACGAGCTTTGGGACTGAAGGCAGACGCTTTATCAGTTGAGCTATCCAGGCACATTAGTTTAGCATTGTCAACTTCTCCTTTAAAACGAACCGCCCCCCACAAAATTCTGGCTACGCCCATGGAATGTATTCCTTTTGGTAATCGCTCGGGGGCGCAATTCCCATAGCATATGTTGCACCTCGTTCCCTTCCTTCAGGGAACATGAGTTATGGTGCATAACTTTCAGATTTCCAGTCTCTTCACAATCTGACCTGAACCTTCAAGTTATCTTTTATGTTGTTTTATGTTTTCATTAAAACAACTCTCCAAACAATAAATTATAATTATTTGAGCATCCTATCTGACACACTAAAAGAATATGGTACATACTGCACTTTTATCAGATTTGCTGATCCAACAACAAAAAAATTGTTATCTAAAACTATCTGCTGGCTTCCTTAGATAGATACTGCAACTTTACTAATTGGCAGTGGTGGGCCCATGAACGCTAGAGAGCGCTAAAGCGCTAATCCGCTTACAGTGGACCTAAAGTTTTTGTCAGCGTTTTTGTGGTTTGACTAACTTTTATAATTCATAAGCGGATTTGTGCTATTTTTATTTAAAATGCAGTACCGCTAATAACTAATTATCTATCAGTAAAAACCAATAAACTTATTTAGAGGCTCTTATTCTGGCTCTGTTGCTGCTAGTTTTACCTTTTTCCCCACCGTAAAGAGCAGAGAGGAGGGGGGAGGGAGCAGAGGGGAGAACAGACTCGGATCTACCATGTAGGTAAATGATGCCGTTGCCTGGGGATCCCAATCAGCATGGGGCCCCGGCCCCGCCGCGCCCCGGCCAGTCACCTACATCCCTAACATTGATCCTGCTTGTTAATGTACATTTAACATAAAAATAATTATAGTTACGATGAAAACGATCATTAAATACGCAATAAAAAAACGGTCGATTTCTTTATCCCCCTACTAAAAATGGACTATTCCATCTTGACATCTTCCGGGTCAGAGGTGAACTCAGGGGCTAATTCTGTGGCTAGCTGTTTGTGCTGGGTACTTGGATAAATCCGCAGAGAACCCCGCTGTTTCAAGCCAAATTAACGCGGCCGGAGGATTTTATTGTGTGTTTTGTGTCGACCATTCGACGGTGAGTCGTTAGTTTTATGTATTTTAGTTACTTTTCATTAAATCTGTTGACTACCTATAGAATCTTGACATCTTCCGGGTCAGAGGTGAACTGGACGCTGAACTCTGTGTCCAGCTGGTTGTGCTGGGTTACTAATGGATAAATCCGCAGAGAACCCCGCTGTTTCAAGCCAAATTAACGCGGCCGGAGGATTTTATTGTGTGTTTTGTGTCGACCATTCGACGGTGAGTCGTTAGTTTTATGTATTTGGGTTACTTTTATGTATAAATGCGGTGGCGACACACCCGTGTATTTGAGATTTAAAAGTGGTTTTAGGGATTAAAAGATCATTCTATTTTTTGTTAATTTCGTGGCCGAATAGAATATATGTACGTAAAGTATTAAATAAATCCTTTGATTTTTGTAATTTCATCCTTTTAGGATCATTTTTGTTACTTTTCAGTTGGCAGTGTAGTGCAAATATTGATAACGCTGCCGGCTATATATAAATATATATATATATATATAATATATAAATATATATATATATATATATATATATATATATATATATATATATATATATATATATATATATATATATAAATATATATATATATATAATATATATATAAATAGCAGATTAGATTAGCTTCCCCTAATTTTCATAAGACATTTGTGCTTTTGAAATTGTGGACCTAAAAAAATTAATAAGCGTTTTAGAAATTGTGGAAATAATTTTTGGATTAGCGCTGCCCAGCACCGCTAATTGGCTTTTCTATTTGTATATGGATGTTCCTGTAAAGTGCCTTGAGACAACGTTGTCATGATTTGGCGCTGTATACATACAATTAATTGCATTGAATTGAAACAACAGTGTATGTTGCTCTCTGCTCAAAATGCAAAGTGATCACATGAACTGTGTAACACTGTAAAGAAGATTAACTGTTCATTTAGTCAATGCATTGTTTTATGTGATACAATAGCTGTTGTTACACATTTTTTACATTGTCTGTAGATATAACACCATTTGTATGTATGAATAAATAAAAGAATACTGCAAATTACACCGGCAAGACTGAAACAGTAAAAACCAAATGCTGTGTTTGAAATCTACTTAATGGGATTATTATTATAGGCATTTTGTTCTTGATCCTAGTTTGTCATGTTTAAAATTATAGTTAGAAATAAACTAACTCTGAATACTGTATTCTCATTGTGTACTTGTCTACACTGACACATAGTGTGCGAGTCACCATGCAAAAGGAGATGAAGGGCGAACCAGTTGAGTCGTTACCAGTTTTCTGACTCATTTCAACAGCAGTTTGAGAAAAAAGAAAAAAAAACTTTAAAGGATAAATAATTGACTGCAAACAACTGTGATACAGTTCTGATGATGGCTTTGCAATAATCATTGCACTGTGTTCAACCATAAAATAACTTTTCTAGGTTTTCACCTGTTTTTGTGGGAATCTGTGTTTTAATTTTCTTGTAATTTCTTCAATTATTTTGTTTCTTGCACTCCCTGTGTTTTTTTTTTCCTTCCGGTTGTTCGGCTCCTGTCTCACCTACTGTATTTCTACTTCCAATCAGGTGTTTGTCAATCCTGTCATTAGTCTCCCAATATATTCAGCATCTCTGTGTTTTTCCTTTGTGTGTGGACTGTGCTTCCAAGCCTGTCATGTTCTGTTCCCTTTTCAGTCAGTCCACTCAGTGCAACATATTGACTATGGGAATTGCGCCCCCGCGCGATTTACCTGAAATTATACATTCACGCCTTTACGGCAGGTGGGCGTCAGCATCACCACAGAGGCCCCACCCTCTTGGTATAAAGATGACTGCGCCCATCCTTCTGCCTCTTTTAAGCCCTTCATCTCGCTTATACCTGAACTTCGCGGGACTTCCCTGTGCTACTGTGCTCTATCTGAGGTGAGCTCGCTCCCTACTCCGAGCGCACAGAGAAAATTCCTGCGTGTGGCTGGGCTAGCGAAAGCTAGTCCAGCATCTTTTATTTAACCTCAAGGTTTTTTTTTTCCTTCTCTCTTCGCAGACTTCGCTCAACGGCGCTAACTGCGTCACACCGCTACCCTGCTAACGAGTAGCGGGCTAGCCAGCGAAAGCGGCGTGACGAAGAAGACGTCTTCGGACAACGTTAGCACGGCTAACCAGCTCATCTTTCTCAACCATGGCGTCCGAGAAAGGGAAACGAAAAGCGAAAAACGCTAAAAGAACCAGCAGGCCAGTGAGCCCCAGCTCCCGAGCCTGTCCCAGGCAGCTACCCCTTTTTGGCGATGGACACCCACGAGGCCTGTCCAGTCTGCCTGGGGATGTTGCATGCTAAAACAGCACTGGAATCCCCCGACTCCTGCCCGCACTGCAGCCAGATGACAGAAGCTGTGAGGAAGCGTTGCGTGGACATCGTGGCCAAGGCCATGGGCGGCGCAGCGCCAACACATGGGACACGGACCTCATAGAACCACTCACTCCCACTCCGGAGCTCGAGAATATTGATCTTGAGGACAATGGACAGGTCGAATGGGGGGACAGTATGGACATGGTGGCACCCGTCGGGGACTCGACGGCTAAGTTTGACACACGAGGCCTGATGAATGCGGACAAACTCTCGCTCACAGCCTCAGGTGAGATTTCGGACGAAGAGACCGACAACGAGGACGAAGGGGAAGACGAAGAATTCCCTCAGAACCCAACGGCAGCTCTGCCGGAGACAGACGTATCAATCCCCGCTCTCTTCGAACTGTGTTGCAGGGCGGCAGATGCGCTGCAAATTGCTTGGCCAGAACCCCCACCTCGCCAACAGGTTACGAGGTTGGCGGGAACCTACTTCTACATGAAACAGCAGTCGGCCATGAGACACAGGATGCCGACTTTCCCTAATTTTCTCACTGAACTGACCCGCACCTGGGCCGAACGCAGAGCTCCCATGCTTCTGCCGCTCTCTCAGTTCCTCGACGTCGCCGTAATGTTGGCAGAAGGAATTGCCAACGTGCCGCAAATGGAGGACACGCTGGCGGCTCATTTGGTCCCCAGGACGTTGGGCGCAAAACCAACTCTGCCCAGCAAAGCCTGCCACGCTTCGGCTGCACAGCTCGACAAATGCTACAGAGCTCAGGGCCTCGCGGCCCGCGCATTAAACGCCTCGGCCTTAATGCAGGCGTACCTGGCAGAGAAGCTCCAGGAACTCCAGGTTACCACAAGCAAAAAGGCGACGACTGACATCTTGGAGGAAGCCCGTAGGACAACTGACTTTGGACTCTGCATGTTGGGGGCCACCGCCATAGCTCAGGGGAGATGCATGGCTGAAGTGGTCATCGCACAGCACCACCTGTGGCTCACCCTGACAGACCTGCCTGAAGGTCAACGTTACCCCTTCCTTCACCACCCGATTGAGCCGACGGGATTCTTTGGGGGAGCGTATCCAGTGCATGCTGGAGCAGCGAAGGAAGCAGGCTGAGGTGTTGCGAGAGGGGATGCCGAGGAAGGCCTTCCCCCCCCCCCCAGAGACACCAGCGGGAGCAGACCCGCGCAGCCTTGACACCGCTCGGCCACACGCTGTCCTCCCCCGCAAAAGAAACCAGCTTATAATGGGGAGTAGCGACAGAGACCCTCAGCGGGCCCATCTCAGGTCGGTCAGTCCTAGAGAAAGAACAGATTTGTTCCTCACCAGGCGGTTCCGCCGAGGACCTCCTCAACGAACCGAGATGGGAGACAGAAGCAGACCTAACGAACCGGGTCCACTCCACAATTTTACAGGTTTGTCCGCCCACGGGATACGGGAACCAGGACGCTTAAATCCAAACTTTATATGTAAAAGACTACGAAAAGCTGGTGACATGGTTGTGTGCTCAAAACAGAATGTTTATGACATATGTGCATTAAAAACAAGTTTCTGTACGTCTAAACACAAAAATAAAGTACCAGAAGCACGAAGTAGCCTGATTCTTGAAAAAAAAAAAAAAATACAGGGAAACACAACCCCCGTTTTATGAAAACAGTCACGGTAAAGGGAGAGGGCAAACACCCCTCCTCCCACATGCTGCACAAGGTGTCAGATCAGATAATGAACCGCAGCGGGACGTCTGTGGTCTGTCTGGAGCAGACAGACTTCACGGCGTCCGCACCCACAAGGAGCAGGCAGCCCGCAATAAACATGCCCCTGAGGCTAGCAGCTTATGCGCAGGCATGGGGGGTGTGTCAACCAAACACGTGAGTCATGTCAACAGTACGTCACGGGCTTCGCCTGTAGTTCCGCAGACAGCCGCCTCCGTTCACAGGGGTGCTAAAATCAGATATAAACCCAGAACGAGCACACGTTTTTGAGGGAGGAAATAGCAATTTTGCAGAAAGGTGTGATCCGTGTTGTCCCAAAACGGGAAATAAAAACCGACCACTACAACCAGTACTTCTTTGTGCCCAAGAGAGACCAAACATTAAGACCCATTCTGGATCTCAGGGCTTTGAACAAAAGAATAACAACTTACAGGTTCAAAATGCTCACGCTGAGACAAGTTCTACAGTCTGTGAGACAAGGAGATCACACGTGCACTGTGGATCTCAAAGAGGCATATTTCCATGTGGGGATTTGGAAGAAACAGAAAATATCTACGCTTTGCATTCGAAGGGAAAGCCTACGAATACAAAGCTTTACCTTTCGGATTAAAAACCGCTCCACGTTGTTTTACAAAGTGCCTGGACGCGGCGCTGACCCCACTCAGGGGTCGGTGGGTCCGAATTCTAAATTATTTAGACGAACTTCGATTCTCGCAGGCAGCAAAACGCAAGCGCAGCTACACACACACACATGGTGATGACGCACCTAGAAGCTCTGGGATTCTTTTTAAATCTACAGAAAAGCCATCTGACTCCATCACAGATTACCGTATTTCTGGGCGTACAGATCAACACCATCTCGTACAGAGCATGGCTCTCAGAGGAGAGAGTGGCTTCAATACGCCTCTGTCTGACACACTTTCAGCTGGGTCAGAGAGTGTCTGTCAGGCTCTGCCAACGCTTCTTGGGCTTGCTGGCAGCCGCCATCCCATGCGTGCCGCAGGCGTTGCTGAAAATGCGGGCTCTGCAAATATGGCTAAACAAACAAACACCTCCTGCCTCTGCCAGGCAGCCAGGAAGGATTCTGATCAGCGAGGAATGTCTGACAACTCTAGAGCCCTGGAGGGACCCCTCAGTGTTCATTGCAGGCGTCCTGCTCGGACGAGTCCTGCCTCTTGTAGTTGCCACGACAGACGCATTGTTAGGGGGATGGGGAGCTGTTTGCAGGAACCAGAATGCCCAAGGGCTCTGGGGAAAACGGGATGCACGGCTCCACATCAACCTACTGGAGTTAAAAGCTGTATATCTGTCAAAAAAGCTCTTTTAAAAAAAGGGGCTGATTGCAAAACAGCATGTCCTCATAAAATCAGACAGCAGGACAGTGGTGTCCTACATCAACAGGGAGGGGGAGACGAGGTCCCGGGCCCTCCTCGGTCTGACACACAGGCTGCTCACGTGGTGTGCTCCTAGGATTTTGTCGCTGAAGGCGACACACATTCCGGGAGAACTAAACAACGGGGCAGACAACCTTTCCAGTGGACCGCTGCGGTCATCAGAATGGAGACTGAACCCATAGATAGTGGACCAGGTCTGGTCACGATTCGGTCGGGCGTCTGTCGATCTATTTGCGTGTAAAACCAGCTCGCACTGCGCCCTGTTCTTTTCACTGAAAGAGACAGACGCAACGATGGGGATGGACGCGCCGGCCTACGACTGGCCAGCAGGGGTGCTGTATTATGCGTTTCCACCTGTCCCTTTAATTCAGGTGACGCTGGAACGTGTACGGAAGGGAGTTCTCTCCCTAATATTAATAGCCCCCAGGTGGCCTCAGAAACCATGGTTCCCAGAAATAATTTCAGTGCTGTCTGGGACACCGTGGCAGCTGCCCCCCAACAGGAACCTGCTGACTCAAGCACACGGGCAGCTTCTCCACCCACGTCCAGAACTGCGGCAACTCACAGCTTGGCCACTGAAAGGAACAGGCTGAGGGCCTCGGGCCTTCCCAGTAATGTTATTAACCTACAGAAACAGCTGAAGTGAATGAGAATTGGTCAACAAATGCAATATTCATAGAAGAGCAGTTTGGGATTTAGAAATCTGACAGTTTTTATGTGTTTGTTTGTATTTGCATTCACATCTGTTGATTAAAGTAAACCAGTGTTAGACTAAAATTGAAAAAGATGTGGAAACAATAAACTTACAGAAGTTTAAAGTCATGTATTTGATTGCCAAATTCTGTTTTTATGGGTTCCACCGTCCTTCTTGACATATTTATTCTTGATGTTGGTCATACTTATTTTCTTTTATTTATTGCATGCGTTCAGAAGCAGATGTGCTCATTTTTTCCCCCTAAACATCTACTTTGAGATTATTGTACAATTTCATCACATTTGTTTATCTAGACAGGTGGTGGCCGATCTAATATCAGTCAATCATGTTATTATTATTACCTGAATCAAAGGCATCAATATGTACAAATAAATAATGTAAATTCTGATCTATTAGAGGTTACCTGTGGAGTACCACAAGGCTCAGTGCTGGGTCCTAAACTTTTTTTTACTATACATAAATTATATATGCAATGTATCTAAGTTGTTATCATTTACTTTGTTTGCCGATGATACCACATTATATTGCTCTGGTAATAGTTTGGAGCAGGTCCTCAGTATAATGAAAGGAGAATTACAAGCATTAAAGAAATGGTGTGACAAAAATAAATTATCACTAAATTATGATAAAACAAAATTTGTAATATTTAGTAACAAGAAAATAAAAAATAATTTCAAACTCATGATAAACAGTATTGAAATAGAACGAGTTTATGAAATAAGATTTTTAGGGGTGATACTTGATTACAAATTGCATTGGAAGGCTCATATTGATCATGTTAAGGCCAAAATGTCAAAAACTATTGCAATACTGAATAAAACAAAACATCTCCTAAATAAGAAATCACTTTACCTGTTATACTGTTGTTTCATACTTCCATACATTCATTATTGTGTTGAGATATGGGGAAACTCGTATAAAACCAACACAAAACCAGTTTACATGCTTCAGAAGAAAGCTATCAGAATTATAACTGCATCTGATTACTTTCATCCAACTAATGAGATATTTCTTACATTGCATATTTTAAAATTTTACGACTTGGTAGAACTCAGAACAGCACTGATTATGTACAAAGCCTACAATAAACTCCTTCCAAGCTGTATACAAAAGTGGTTCAAAACTAAAGAGGAAAACTATGATTTACAAGAGAAGAGTTTATTTGAAAAACCAAAGGTTAGGACAAATATTAAAACAACTGTACTTCAGCTAGAGGGATTCAGGTGTGGAATAGTTGTAGTAAGGAGTTTCAACTGTGTTTTTCAATCTTTAAATTAAAAAAAAACATATAAAAATCATTTACTAAACAAATATAATAGGACTTGAGTGTTTTTTTTTCCTGCTTTTCCTATTTTGTGTTCTGTATTTTTATGAGCTTGTTTAGCTGGAATTCGTTGATATGTTTGAAAAAACAAATATGCAGGATAATATTCTGCTATTTTGATTTTGATGTATAACAAAGTGAAGGTGTAAAAAGCTTGTGCTTTTGCCTACAATTTTTTTTTGGTCCACAATTTGTGTATCTTTTGGGTTGTTCATTATTTTTACGATTCTGGTTTGGTTCAGAATCTGTGTGTGAGTTTGGGGACAGGACTAGATAAGCCATTGCTTTTTCCTGTTCCCTTTTTGAACATTTAGCTTTGTTTCCAGAATATTTTGGTGGAAATATTTACATTTTTATTTGTTTATGGTATATAAAAATTTTAACTGTTCAAAATGAAATAAAAATCTAAATCTAAAATCTTATTCAAACTTTTATGTCATTTTTGGCATAGTTTGATAGATGCTTTGTTTACATGGAGTGCGGACCCACATTTCAGAAACGCATATCAGTATATCTGGAAAACTACTGTCGTAAACTCTTTTAAACTGCTCCATTTGGTATAGATCAAGATGATAATTTTTCATACTTTTCAATGAGTATCTTCAACTATTTAACCAATTATCTGAATTCCTTCATCCTCAACTCACCTGTCATCATGCCGTAGGTGGTCTGCTGGTTGCTGTAATGACATGGGGTGACTGGGTAATGCAAACTTGGGGGGCCATTGCCAAGACCGTTTCCAAGAGACGACGCGGACAGGTGCATGTGTGTGCGCTTTGAGGCCTGGCCCAAAGACAGCCCTGAGGATATTGATGAAAACCAACAAATGTTACAATCTTGACAAACAACAGAATAATTAATTTAAAATATGATAAAACAATTAAACAGCTTTGTAATGCAGAGGTGTTAAGATTGAACCTGATGAAGGTACAGTGGTATGACTTCATACTTTGTAAAAAGATGAGTTCCATTCATTTATTTGTCTCTGAATCAAACTGTTATCAACACTCTTTTTTAAATTCAAATTTATTCATTTTAAAATACAACACAAAACAATCTCACACTTGAGACCATTCAATATAAAAATAAAATGAAGGGTAGCAGAATGAAGAAAAAATCTTATTAAATCTGCCCCTTTTTTTTTTCAAACAGTCAATTCAAACAAAAACAAAAAAATCATCAGACCAATAACAATAAAAAAAGAACAACTCATATCATTTTCAAACTACAAAATAACGCATGATATACTATTTCATATATATTTTTGCAATAATTAAGTTTTGATCATATTCTTAAATGTAATCATTGATTTTGCATTTTTAATTTCAGTCTCCAAATTGTTCCACAATGCAATTCCCTGGATTGAGGTTGACCGACACCTCAAACTGGTTCTATATTTCGGTTTTACAAAAATCTCTGTTCCCTTAAGATTATAACAGCTTTGACGTTTGACAAAATGTATTTGGATATTTAACGGTAGTTCATTTTTATGAGCTCTATACATAACTGACAGAATATTATAATCCACTAAATCAT
>JBBPBX010023901.1:24545-40137 GCA_038048925.1 Garcialebias charrua
ATATATATAAACAAGTTATTAGTCATTTATTATCACATCATTGGGTTTTAACAAGTAATCTACTGTTACAAGCAAAGTAGAGCTAATTTTCTTAATCTTTCTATAATTATAAACAAGGAAGGAGATAAATCAGATAACCCGTATATGTAAAATATTTATAGACATCACTTAATATGATTATATCTTATTAATGTAAACATTTTATGTTTTAACTAGCCATAAAATGTCAATCCGAAAATCAAAATGTGCTTGTTACATTTCAAAATACAGGTAGTCCCCGACTTACGAGCGAGTTCCGTTACAACGAGGCGCTCATAACACGGAAATCTCGTAATTTGGAACGGCCGCCACGTGTCTCGTAAGTCCGGAATTTCGCTCGTAAGTTGGAACGGTTTTGCTAGCGCGACTACAAACACTCGTTTTTCATCGAAAAACTGCTTATGAGTGCATAAAAATGATCGGAAACGTGTGTCCACATGTTTAGCTAACGAACTGTGGTGAAAAAACACAGAAAAACTCAGTATTTTTTGCGTTTTTTCCAAAAATTTGCCAGCTCGTAAGTCTGGATCCTCGTAAGTTAGAGCGCTCGTAAGTCGGGGACTACCTGGTAATATAAATTTTTTACGTTCTACATGTAGAAGTATTTCAGCTAATTATGAAATGTAAAGTTTTGTAGCAGGTTCTTCAATGCGTTCCTGTTGGTGTATTTGTTTTGAATCAATCAGAGTTGTCTTGTCGGACGTTGATTGTTTCGCTCTGTTTGCCGCAGCATCCAGCTTTACCACCACCACACCATCCACAGCAATGCCGACGAGCTGAGGAGCATGGCTGCGGAGCGCGGGGTCCCCCTGCCTCTGTCCACGCTGCCCATGTTCAACTGCCGGACGGGGGAACGGGCGTCACCGATGGAGTCTGACAGCATCCCCCTCATCATGGCCCAACAGTGAGGACCAAGTTCAAATGTGCTTGGAGCTGGTGACACATTTTACAGGGTTGCACAAGTAACAACATTCTGGAGTTTGTTGGTTCTTTAACGCAGAACATCCCACCCTCAAGGACGTTACTCCTTCACTCCACAACCATACTCATTTTATTAATTTATTTATAATAAAATTAAAAAATCCCAAAAAATCTATTTAACGTTCATTAAATCCCAAATTTTAGAAGAGGAAACCAATCCAAAGAATCATTTTAAGAAATTCCTTAGCAAATTTACATATATTGTAATATACAGGGAGTCCGCGACTTACGAACGAGTTCCGGACCTACGGGCCGTTTGTAACCCGATTTTGGCGTAAGTCGGGGACCACCCGAGCCGCCACTGTTTTTTTGTTTTGTTTGTTTTTAGTACATCGTACAGTACTGTGCAGTTACCAAGCACTTCACCTATCCTAACACAGTACCCTACATAAATATCAAAAACACATTAAACACATTAAACAATTAAATAAATAAAAAATACAATTTCTTACTTTGAGCTGGTCAAGCCTGTCTTCGTCTTTTAGCATGTTAGCTCTTGCACGTCCGACCTCTGCAGCTTCATACTGCTTCACGCGGTCCAAACTGTTTACAGGAAGGACTGTTAGCATGTTAACTCCATACATTTGGAGCAATCATGAAGGAAAAAAAGATTTAATAACTTACTTGGAGCCGTTTCTCCTTCCAGCAGGCTCCGTGCCGCGTTAGCATTAGCACCTCCATAGCTGCGCATGTTAGCCCTCCGTTAGCTCGGTGTCGTCCCTCCAAAAAGGCTGCGCAGCTTTCTCCGTGTTTTAGCATGTTAGTTCGGTGTCCATCAAACATCTGAGGCTAAAAGGCAGACATCAGGCGAGCTAACGGCTGCAGCAGGCGTCTCCGCGGCCTGTCGGGTCCTGTCTCCGGTGGAGCTAACGTTAGCATGTTAGGTGGTGGTTGTCCGGTCACATTAAGCTGTCTAATGCTTCGTGCGTTCCACAGCGTCTTTTCCCTTCATTGGGCAGCACGGTGGCACAACTGGTAGAGCTGCTGCCTCTCAGCGAGAAGGTTGCCGGTTCAAATCCCGGTCCGGGGCCTTTCTGGGTGGAGTTTGCATGTTCTCCCCGTGCATGCGTGGGTTTCCTCCGGGTACTCCGGTTTCCTCCCACAGACCAAAAAACATGCTTGTTAGGCTGATTGGTGACTCTAAATTGACCCTAGGTGTGAGTGTGAGAGTGGATGGTTGTTTGGTGTGAGTGAGACAGGTCCCTCTTGTAAATGAGTCCCCGTGACTCAACAAGGCTAGCCTGTATAAATAAAGGTTGAATGAATGAATGAATGAATCCATCCAACCACAAACTGGAGCTGGAGGTAATGTGTCCGCGCGAAGCAACCTCTGAACCAACACGGTAGGCTACGGCTGATGAGCTAACAGAAGCTAAACATGGCGTCCAAAAGCTGTCCGAAACTACCGGAAACTGCGTAATTTGGCTTAAAAATAATAAAAATAATAATATTAATAATAATACTTTATTTATAAAGCCATTTAAAACAACCACAGCTGCAACAAAGTGCTGTACACATGAAATCAAGAACATTTAAACAAACAAAAAAAAATTTCTTCATATTTTTTTAATTATGATGCGTGACGTAAGTCCGAGTTGCCGTAGGTCGAGGGAGCCGTAAATCGAGGACCACCTGTAGTACATTTGTGGCAGCACAGATCAAATGAAATGTTCTCAGAAAAAAATAGGCACCTGCCAAATGGTTTAAGCAACGAGAGGAAAGACCACAGACAAAAGTTGGTGTTTTGCAAATAACATTTAAGAGAACGTGATACATGAGAAACCAGGGGAACAGCATCCTAAAAAATTAATTCAAAATACATGCATTTATACACAAACTTCTCAATCATTTTACTCTAAATTATGAGATTCTTTAGCGAGGTGCATTCTCCCATCATCAACAGCCTTATCTTGAACTTGGAGGATAAAAAAGGTGGGGGAAAACAAGTTGTTCAGGACAAAATAAAATAAAACGAACTACTAAACTAAGAAAAGAAGAAACAAAAAGTTTAATACCTTCAAATGTGCCTCAGCTGAAAGAGCCAGGAAGCAACAAGTTGGAAGGACAAGTAAAAGTTTTTGATCAAGTTCATTAGGTAAACAGAAACAGATGTGTTCATTGATAAGTTGAAGCAGGTGAGATGAGTGGCTGGAAGAAGGGAAATCAACCAAAACACAGGATTAAATTTAAAAACATTGCATTTAACAAATAAATTTAAAAAATCCTCAAGCAGATTAATTATTGTCATAGTTATTTTTACAGATACTTGCTTATTATACATTTATTTTTGTTGCATTTGTAGCCCGGGATAAAAACTATATGTATATTTCTTTCCCTTTGACCTATATGTTCTTTAAAGTCCCACTTTCTGCTGTCTGTGAGTGCCACTTGAGTACGAGTGCTCACAGAGTAGTTCCACATCTCACATAAGTCATGTGATTGTGTTAACCAATGGTGGCTATGGAGAAAGGTAGAAATTGCACTGACTTCCTCCCAATCAGATGGCTGGGGGAAGCAGGTGGATGGATACTACCAGGTTGTTTTTACAAACAATTGGTTATTTTTGTCTCTAAAGTGTTTTTACTGTATTATTTGACTAAATGTATTGATGTAAAATCTTTAGATCGGATGACAAACACACAGAGGAAAGTTTGTCTAAGTCTGAAAATATCTTGGAATTGGTGAGTCTGAATTGTTTATTTTAGCATTAGCTGCTAGTGCTTAGCTTTTTGCAGGCCCAACACTGTATTGCATTGTATGCCTATTATGGATTGTTGCTTTGTTCTATGTACAAACACTGAACAGTGGTGTTCCATTGTAAATATTAATGTATTTATTTGGGATTCGGATTTATTAGTTTTATCAAGCTTTTATTAACTTTAGGTTTTGTTATTAGCTTGATGTATAGAACCTTACAAGTAGTGTTTGTCTAATACAGGCCAGGTGGACTTGAAAGGACTTGACTGAACTTGGATTTCCTCAAACCTCATCAATCAGCTTGGAGGTTTGTGGATGGTGAGCTAACCAACTGCACAGCTGGGAGTACGGAATCCCAGCCTACAACTGAACTCTACCCATGGTCTGGTAGGAGGCTAATACTGCCTAAGGCCCATCTCCTTAACTAGTTTTGCCCTCACAAAACAGCTCCCAACACACTGGATTCTTCAAACTACATTTCTTCATGCTTGAACTTTTATAACCTCCATGAACATTCTATTTACAAACTCATACTTGAGGGAAGTTAGTTGTGTCAAAGACCTGGATTGTTGGCACAGCTGATGATGGACTTTTCCTTATTTTTTTCTCTGACAAAGTAGCCTGGTTGGAACCAGACCCATGTCCTTCACTTCGCTTTGGACTAGGGTCTGGCATCTCTCCCATAGACAAACGATTTCTCCGTTAGATTTTTGAATGGACCAATCAGAGAACAGAAGGTGGAGTTTTGTTAGTTTGGCCTGGCGAGGTCCAGGCTATCAGATAAATTGCTCAGAAACCACTCGGTGGATATTTTTTCTGCCACCAGTGTGTAATTATATGTCTTTAATTTACTGACTGTTGGCCTAGATGAAACATTTGAGATAAAATTCGATTTTTTATCATTTATTTTCGTAGCGCACCCGAGGCTGTTTGGAAAATATCAAACCGAAACTATTTAAATCCAGCAGATTTGACCATTTCGTGAATTGATTTAAGAACTGTTAAGCTCAGGAACACTTCTGATATAACGTCAGCTAAAAATATATTTTTTATCAGCAGAGAAATAATAGTTTTTTACCTTGTTTTGATGAAAATTCCTTCGTGGCGGCAGCCATTTTGAATGACGACGTCAGTCGACATCGTTCAAAACTCCGCCTTCTGCTCTCTGATTGCTCAGGAACACTTCTGATATAACGTCAGCTAAATATATTTTTTATCAGCAGAGAAATAATAGTTTTTTACCTTGTTTTAATGAAAATTCCTTCGTGGCGGCAGCCATTTTGAATGACGACGTCAGTCGACGTCGTTCAAAACTCCGCCTTCTGTTCTCTGATTGGTCCGGTCAAAACCTACCGGAGATATCCTTGTCTATGGGACAAGTCCCAGACTGTGCAGTGAAGGGAAATGAGAATTGAGCGGAGCTGTGCAGGAAGGCGAGGGCCAGGCTACTGACAAAGAGCTTGTATTGATTTTGATTTCTTTTCATTGTGTCTTTTACAACCGTATTTAGTGCACCTAAGAACAATAACTGCTGCAGCAACTTGTACATACGTTTTGGTGTTTGGTTTATGTTTGTTTATTTATTTTACCCATTTTTGTTATTGCTTCTTGTTTATTATAATACATGGTACCAACAAAAAACTACTGTACTTCAGTCTCTGTCATTAATTACTGTTCTCCAGCTCCAGTAGATGAATCTAGTCTTCTGTATTCTAGCCTGCTTACCAGTGTAAAAAGCTCATTGGGTGTTACATATATTGACACCTAAGCCTAAAGTGGATGATGTTCCTGAAGTTTAATGGAGCGATAATAATGGTTTTAATAAAAACGTGGTAAAGACGGTGCAAAGAGCATGCGTCAGTCACGGTGTTACTAAAGTCAGTTTCATAAATCTACCGGTAAAACCTAAAAAAATCTGACAGCTTCAAAAGTCCAGGTCAGAGGTTAAATATGCTGATGGTGCCGCTCCTTGTTGTCCTGCAGGTCATCTATGTGAGCAGAAACCCTAAAGATGTGTTGGTGTCTTTTTATCACTTTCACAACATGGCAAACTTCCTCCCTGAAGCTGGCTCCTTTCCACAGTTTTTAGATCAGTTCCTGGAGGGCAAACGTGAGCTCACACAGTTTGTTTTGTTTTTCTGTGCTTCCTGACTGTGACCTGAACAACTAACGTCTCCTCTGCTCGTGCTCTCCTCAGTGCACTACGGCTCCTGGTTTGACCACGTTAAAGGCTGGACCAGTCAGGCAGCAGCTGTCAATATGCTTCACGTCACTTATGAGGAGATGTCAAAGGTAAAGGAGGCGTCATCTTCATGAGTCATTCAGGGTTTGATTTTTATTCTTTTATACATTTTATTCATTTGTAAAGGATTATCAGGAGGTCAATATTAATACTGACCTCTTTACCTTAATTAATTTACTTATTCAGATTGAATAGTAATTTCACGGATTCTTTTCTTTTTCAGTTTACCCAATATTTCTGTGATCTTTATGATGGATAAATAAACAGAGCTATAGAGTGACAATGGACATTGACTTAGTTTGGTATGCCAGGCGACACTACCATTTATTTAAAATAAATCAACTAAAATCAACACCATTACACTTGATTGACATGATTTCACTTTCTTTCAATTTAATACGTCAGCACACTTAAATTCAACACAACAGACTTCAATACTGGATGTTAACATATTTAGTCTGTGGGCTCTTCAGCTTAAAATAGTTTCCAGCTTAGAATTGAGGGAGAGGAGATAGGAGGAAAGATGGAGAGATGGGTTAAAGGAAATTGTCTTGAGCATGTTACCAAAGTGACACTTCTCATCAGATTTCTGCTAAAATCCAGGTACGTTTTGTAAACAGCTCTTTACCTTTCGACGACGAGTCTGATAAAGAGATGACACCAGCCTGTAAGATGCACAGTCCTTCAGGCCCAGTTCGTCTGAACTGGTCATTCGTTTACGTTTCCAACGTCTCCTGGGTTCCGCTTGGTCATCAGAAAATATGTCAGCTCCTGGCCTCTGACTTCAAGATAAGCTTATTCCAGGAAGGAATAAACAAAGTTTTGAGCTTACGCTCGTTCGAAGTGGATTCATAACAGCATGTTATACAATCCTTAGCTGAATGACTGTCCTTGGCGGGTGACAGGCATTCATTCAGCTCTTTGGGACGTCTTCATGTCTCGAAGCTCCCAGAAACTCTGACGTTCCAGCCACAGCTTAGAACTTAGTAAGGAACAAAGAGAGGAGTGAGGCTTGTCTCTTTTTCATTGGTCCACTTGTTATCACTATTCAAGGTGAAATTCAGCGCAGAGAAGGAAATTGTTTAGGAAAAGTATCTGAGTGAGAGACTTTCAGACGCTAGATGAGAGTTTTAGCTGAAACTCGACAAAAACAATTTCTGTATGAGTCAGTTTGACATTTTAGCTGAACTTTGACACCTTTTCATTTGCAGAAATGACACATTGATGTTTCACATTTAAAGAATAACAGCATATAACATATATCATGAAAATGACAAAAGTTATTCTTTTGATTACATTAGAATAAAATCAAAGATAGAAATAGTCTCTTTTGATGACTATATTCTCAGATTACAACTAATGGAATGATTTTGTGGTAAATGTCTTGCTTTACTGAGAGGTCAGTAAAGGTCATCACTGGACAGTTCAAAAACCTTAGTTTGACCCTGGGTAGGTCCACTACATCTCCCCCCTTTTGGAAGCCATCGCCAGTCCTTGGGGATGGGGTCCAACACGAAAGGAAACCTTGAACTGTCTTTGATCTTGAAGTAATCCAGTAAGTGGAAAAGAAAAATCAAAAATTATAATCCCATAAAGTTTTTGGAAATTCCATACTGTTCGGAGGTAATCCCATTGCGAAAAGCTTTTAATCCCTTGGAAAACTGAGTCTGTTAACTCTTGGAAAACAAAGTCTGTGATCCTTTGGAAAACAAAGTCTTATAATCCACAGCGGTAATTCCACAGCAGTAATTCCACAACGATTAGTTTTGTTGATTGATCAGCAACAATTGTTTTCATAATCAGCATGTAGAGGGAATCCCTCGATTGACGCAGAGGAGGCGACCCTTGGACGAAGGTTGAAGACCAAGCGTTGGAGCTGCAGGTCCCCACATCGAAGGTTGTTGGCTGGTTGGTTTCCAGTCAGTGCCACTCTGGTTCTATGTGTCATGCAATTATGTGGTTTTTTAGGTGGGCTTATGATTGGGATTTTACATTAGGCCCTACCTATATGCACCTGGTATGTAAGCTATCATGGTTTAGATCAGCTACAATTACCAATTAAGGGGTGGATCAATTCTGTAAAATTAGATATAGGGATCTATACCTATAAAATTTTGGAGGGCTTCTGTAACGAAGGCCTCTAATTCCAAACTATTCCTCCATTCATTACTTAGTTTAGGTTAAACTAAAATAAAAAATGAAATATAGTTTGATCTAAATGTCTGTTGTCTTTTAGACGAACGACGTAGGATTTGGTATTCCTAATAAATTTTGAAGTCTATGGCGAGACTCATCAAAATGAATAGATAATCTAGAATAGAAACGATCGAATCGGTTCAATTTAGAAATTGTGAGACCAGTGTAGTTTATGGTACCTTGAGTAGCTTTAAACTACATTGACTCTTCGACGATTGAGATTTAACAAAACGAACTGCATGTTGGCATAGTTAAATCCATATCATTCATTAACCAATGTTAATACAAAACCTTTTTGGCTGGGAGTGTTCAGAACCAAACAATATCTCAACTAATGACAACAGTAATGACTAAACAACAAGGAAACAACGTTTCACTGCTTCGACACACTCTTGTCGTCAGATTCCAAAGTGCAACACACAAGAAAAACAGGTCTCAACTTTATGACCGAGGTCAAATTAAATCTCGTGGATTTAAACGGTTGTTAAGGTTAGTTTTTTGTTGTGGGTTTTAGGCTTAGCGTTTCTAAGTTCAAATTGGACAATGCGACTTATAGGGTGGAAATTATGGTAGTTTAAACCTGATTAGTTTATTTACTAACTTGTGTTTGTACGACCTTATTATCCCATGAAGTCGGTGAGTTTGTGAGATCTTTGTCTTTTGTGGAGTCATTGAACGCCTTGTAAGGTTTGATCTGATTTCGATGTACCCATTTAGCAATTGGCTCTTTGCGGCCTTTGCTGATTTTGATTTCGTAGACGACTGAGGACACTTTGTCTGTTATCAGATGAGGTCCAGTCCACCTGGGCATTAGTTTGCGGGCGAGAGTTCCGGTCTCGGACCCTCCTTTCCCGGTTGCTGGAGCGAACGTATAGTACCAGACTCTGTCTCCCACTTGGAGTTCATTATGAGAGGCCTTCTGGTCGTAGTACGCCTTGCGTCCTTCAGCGGATTTTTCCAGGTTTTTCTGGGCGAAAGCAAAAGTGTTTCTGAGGTGTACATTCAAATCTTTCATGTATTGTTGTGTAGTGTAGGCTGTCGCCATGGCGGCGTCGCCTGGTTGGTACAACAGGTGTAGAGGGAGAGTCATTTGTCGACCGGTCATCATCTCGAAGGGAGAGATGCCAGTTGATGTGTGTGGAGTGGCTCTTATGGCCATGAGGACCAGAGGGAGTTTCACATCCCAGTCCTTGTGGTTTGCAGCCACGTATTTCTTCAAAATACTCACCACAGTTCTGTTTGCTCTCTCTACTTGGCCTGAAGCCTGTGGGTGGTAGCCGACATGAAAGTTGGCCTTGACGCCTAGCGTCTTCCACAGTTCTTTCATCACTTCACCTGTGAAGTGTGTACCTTGGTCTGAGTTCACCCGAAGGGGAAGTCCAAACCTTGAGAATATATGATTCATTAACAACATAGCAGTTGTTTGTGCTGTGTCGTTAGGAGCTGGTAGGCATTCTACCCATTTGGTAAATGCACAGGTTACCGTGAGAAAATATTTATTTCCTCTAGAGCTCTTAGTGAGTGGTCCAACCCAGTCGATCTGGAGGTCAGACCATGGGAATGCAATGCCTCTGCTTTGCAGTGGTGCTCTGTGAAGTGGTCTGGTTGGCTGAAACTGGCCACAGACCACGCACCCTTCAATGTAGTCCTTGACATCCTTTTTCATTCCAGGCCAATAGGCAATTTGTTTTAATGCCGTCAGCGTGGCTTTATCTCCTTTGTGTCCTGCGGACGGGAGATCATGGGCATGAACTAACATCACCCCCCTTTGGTCATGGGGAACCACGAACACAGGTGAGGACGTTGGTCCATGAGCGAAAGTTAGGATGCCCTTGATTAGTTTTAGCTGTTTGCGCAGCTGATAAAGGACTTTAAGGTCTGGATCGGAATCCAGTTCGTCTTTAGACGGAGTGTTTTTGTTCGGATCAGTCAGGTACAGTATCATGGAGTTGATAGCAGGATCCGACTTCTGTAGTTGGATGATGTCTGGGTCAGTCAGTGCGGGTCGTACAGAGACTGCGTTGTCAGCAGGTCTGGTTGCGGCCTGTGCACGTGTGACTGCCATAACCCTGACTGAAGGTTGTGTTGGCAGAGTCTCGATTAACCAGGAGGGGTCGAAGGACCATAGAGGACCTTCGTCGGCTCCTTCCTTGGCTAAGGAATCTGCAATGTCATTGTAGTGCTTGTCATCGCCTGGGACTCTAGAATGCCCTGGAACTTTCTTCCAGTAGATCTGTAAGTCGTGTGATGTCACCAAGTGATCACACGCTATGAAAAGCTCTTTGTGTTTGACCACTTTCCTGTCGCTTGTTAGGAAACCATTCAGTTTCCACACAGCGAGGTGACAAGCGAAACTTAAACGAGCATAGTTAGAGTCAGTGCAGATGACTAGCGTCTTGATGGAGCGTTCTACTACCATCTGGAGAGCTATTAGGATTCCTGCAATCTCAGCGTACTGAGAAGTCTGAGATCCTAATTTGTAGCTGAAAGTTATCTGCTCTTGGTCTTGGAGGAGGACCCCTCCAACACCTGCTCTGCAGATTTTGTCGCGGAGGAATGAAGATCCATCCACGTACAATGTTGTCATATCTTTGCAGATATTGTCATCAAAGAAGTGGTGATTTGGGTCTACAGTTACTGGGGGTTTTACCTCAACCGGCGGCTGGGTGGCTGGTACATCTTGTGTACACTTCTGGCAGATTGCCAAGTCCGTCCCCAGATGAGACTTCTTGTTTTGACCATAACGTATGTCTAGGTTAAAACTTTGAAGCGCCATGAGCCACGTTGCAACACGTGAGTTTGTCACCACACCATCTCTGATGCGTTCACTGTTAAGAAAAGTCACTGGCTGGTGTTGTGTTTCCACAATGATTTTCTGTCCACCAATGTAGCTGGAGAAATGTTTAACTGCCCACACTGTGGTCAGTAAAGCTTTCTCACAGTCTGAGAATCTCAACTCGGGGCCTGCCATCGTTTTGCTGGCGTAGGCTACTACACGTTTGTCTCTGTCGTGTATCTGGTACAGACCTGCACTTATGCAATGAGCTGAGAAGCCCACTTCCAAGTAAAACTCTTTGTTGTAGTCTGGGTAGACTAAACAAGGGGCTGACTTGATCCTGTTTATAAGAGCGTCCATTGCCTGTTGCTGTTTGTCAGTCCAAACAAATGGTACGTCTTTTTTAAGGAGTTCAGTCAGTGGTTTCGCAAGGTCCGCATAGTTTTCGATGAATTGGTTCGAGTAGTTACACACGCCCAGAAAACTTTGTAGTTCTTTGAGATTGGTGGGGACTTTGAGATTGTCGAGGCCTTGGGTGCGAGTCAGCTGTGGTTGTACTCCGTCTGGACCTACAAGTAGGCCAACGTAGTCCACTTTGGTTCTGCACCATTGGCATTTTGACAGTGATATCTTAGCACCAGCAGTTGCTAGTTGATTCAGAACGTGGTCGATCTCAGCCAAATGTGAGTCCAGTGTTGGCTGCCTCAAAAGGACATCGTCCACGTAAATCAGTGTCCCACGCTCGTGGGCGTCTGGACATGCTTTGTTCAAGAAGATGTTGAACTCTGCAGGTGAGTTAGCGTAGCCAAAGGGACACCTGTTAAAGGTGTACTGACGGCCACCAAAAGTGAAAGCTAGTTTGTACTGGTCCTCGGCGCGCACAGGGATGGTCCAAAAACCAGAGGCGACGTCGAGAGTCGAGAAGTACTTACCATTGGTGACCTTGGGCAGTTCCTGTTGGAGTTGCGTCATAGGCCATCTGGATAAGGGAACTTGTTTGTTTAGCTTTCTGTAGTCTATAGTGAGTCTCCACTTACCATTAGGTTTTAACACCGGCCATAAAGGCGCAGAGTAAGTGCTGTTACAGTATCGGATGATACCTTTTTCTAACAGGTCATTAATGATTTCTCTGACAGGTTGATGTGCTGCCAGAGGAATCTTGTACTGTCTGACAAATGCAGGGGGAGCATTAGGCGGGGTTGGGATGCTCACTGTGTGGAGCGTGGTCAACCCACAATCCATCGAGTCAGTTGAGAATGATTTCTCATATTTTAGAAGAACTTTGCGAAGTTTGTCCCTTTCTTCATCAGTTTTCAGGGCGTCGGCTTGGGCGACCACCTGGTCAATCTGTGAAGCAACTGAGAGGGATTCTTGTTCTTTGGGGAGCTCCAGTGAGTCCCCTTCAGTGTCGTAAAACCTGTCAACAGGTAGTGCACTGTAAGTTTGGGGGCATAGACTGTCTCCTTTGTTGAAACCGAACCTGCGGACAGTGTCCTGGTCGGACTCAGTGGGGGAGAAAAGAGCTATGGCCTGTGTTGGTTTCGTGAACAAGACTTGCCCCGTGTGTTGATATGGGATCAAGTTCTCTGGGAGTCCTCCCAGAAATGGAATGCTTAGCTCAAAATCATGAAAATCAGTAGAGATCAACCATCCTAGCTGTGTGTTTTTTGGGATCAGTACCTCTTCTGTGCTTGTGTTGCACACAGCAACAGTCGTGGTTCTGCAGTCGAGGGTCACTTGGCATGTGGCCTCCATGGACAGTCCTAAGTTGAAAAACATAGGAGATGGTTGAAAGTATGCCTGTTTTGTGCTAATAGCTTGTCCTTTCATGATGTGACACATCACTGGCTTGTTCATAACCTGAGGTGGTACCGCAGTGTTATGGCTGTTAGCAATCTGACAGACCTCTGGAATGGTCTGTCCAGCCTTAAGGTTCTCTGTGGTCAGCACAGGAGAGTCCTTTGTGGCTGTATCTAGTGACCACAGTACATTGTTGTTGATGTCCACTCGGACACCTAATCTTACCAAAATGTCGGAGCCTATGTAGGTTGCATGTGGTAAGTTCGGGACCACGAGGAACGGGTGATCCAGTTCTCGTTGGTTCCAGATCAGTTTCAGGTCAATGATCCCTTTTGCGGTCATTACCTGTTTATCGTTGGGGTCCAACGAAAAGCGGAAAGCCTTTTTGTTCATTTCTAGACCCAACTGTTTTTTAACCAAGGTTCCATAGAAAGCTTGGCTGATCGCTGATTTCTCCGTCCAAGGAGACAAAACAGCATCATCGGTGTGGGATCCTTGGATCTCAACACCTTTGACTACCTGCGGTAGGTAGTGTTCAGTGAGTGCTGACTGTTTCAGCTCGCAGAGGAGGCTCTCTTGTTGGGCCTTTTCTGCCTCACCTGTTGCTGAAGGTTCACTTACCGGGATTGTGCTCTCGTTGGAGGACCCCTTTGTGCCTTCCGCGGTACCTGCTGTAAAACAGTCAGTGTCACCATGTGTAGGCATATCGATCGGCAGTGGTTGGCTCACTCTGGTCCACATTGTTTGATCGCCATAATCTATAATCGCGTCAAAGCGGTTTATAAAGTCTTGGCCCACCAAAAATGGGAATGAGTCAACGGTGGACACGTGTACCGGGTGGTATAGCGTCATTTCACCAATCTGCATATGAACCATGGCTATAGCTGTAAGGGTTGTACTCGTCTCTGAGAGTCCCTGTAGTACTACAGCACATTCTTTGAGGGGTATTTCCCTGTCAACCCCGCTAGCGGCTATCCTTAGCTCCTTCAACAGTGTGGGAGACATAATGGTTATGTCAGCCCCACCATCCAGGAGGGCCTCTTCTGTGAGGACCCCTTCTAAAGTGATTGACAGGTAAGCCTTCTTAGCGGGCCCCTTCCTGATAATGTTACACAGGAACCTATCAGGTTTTTTTCGACGTTTGTTACGTCTACCATTGTCTGTGTGAATTTCATTCACCTGTATTGGTAGTGCAGTCACACATGGGTCTGAGTGATCGGTCTGTGACGAGTCATTGTCTTTGGTGAGTGCGCTTTCCCCCCCTTTTTCTGATGAGGGGCTCTCGGACTCTGTAACAATGACGTCATGTTTACAGTCAACATCTTGTTGACTGTCTATACCCTGATTGTCAGCATCCTGACCATCAGTATCTTGGTGACTGTCAGCAATCGTGGCATTGCTGTTATTTGTGTGTTCTGAGTCACTATCAATGATAGTGCTACACATCACACCAGGTTTGTTTTCCTTGTTTGTTTTTTTCAAACTTTCTAACAACCGACGTATGTTCTCCATCTCTTCTGAGGACAGAGGTTTAGGGCCTTTTTTCTGGAACTTCTGTGGGTTTTTCCTCGCCCCAGACTGTTCAGTTTGAGGTGCAGGATCTGGCGCATTGCTCGGGGGTCCCCTCTGGGACCGCCCTCTTCCATATGAGTCACCTTGGGACCCATATTTCTTTTTCTTTTGGAAAGCCCCCCTTTTTTGATGATGGGGTTCTTCCTCTTGATGCGGCCTGTACCACTTAGGGTCTCTGGACCCCTTTTGGTCTTTGTTCCAGCGGACACCTTCATTTTGCGGTCTGTCAGGTTGGAAATATTGCTTATTCTCGGCTTCCTTAAAAGAGTGAGCTGGCGCTCTTGCTCCTTCAAGGTCTAGCGATTGGTATTTGACCTTTTCACCAGGACACACTTCAAAGGGTGTCTTGTTTGGTGAGCGACCTGTAAAAACATCTATCGCGCACTCTCTTATGTCTTCGATGGACCTCCGTTTATAGTTTGCGCTGACATGTACTTTCTCTCTTATGTCAGGGCAGAGGTTTTGGCTGAAAATATACTTAAACCCTACCTCCTCCTCCATTTCAGGTTCGCATCTGTCCCCGAAATAGGCACGGAATATTCGGTCATAATATGACCTTGGGTGTTCATTCCTACCTTGCTTGATGTTAGCTGCTGTTATGATGCCATCGGGCCCCGTGCAAGGAGAAAACTCCTTTATCAGCGCAGCACAGAGAAGACTGTAGTCTTTCATCACTGCTTCTCGTTGACGCTTCATAAAAGCATGCACCGTCCTGTCCGATGTTAACCTTAACAGACAGATTCTATCATCATCTGTAGCTTCTGGGAAGCGTTGAAGCTGGAAATCAAGGTCTTCGAGATAGATCTTGGTTTCGTGTGAGCCCATTGGGCCAGGGGCGAAGGTTTGAATGCTTTTCGCCATATTCCGTAGTTCAGCCATTGATAGAGGTATTTGTGGGTTATTATCAGATCCACCCACCGGTGCATCCGGTGGGATTGTCGGTTTTAGAGGCCCTAAGGGACGGCGCGGTGGTGTTGGAGGGAGTAGTGCATCTGGCATGGGCGGGGGCGGTGGAGGAGGGAGTAGGTCATCAGGTATGGGAGGAGGCAGCGGAGGCGGTGAGTTCTCAAGGTGTTTACTCATGAGACCCAAACATTTTCTCTCTTCTTCAAAGAGTTTGTTCATTGCTGATGCACGCTCTATTTTACAACTATTCAGTTGGACTTTTAACCCATCATTTTCACGTTGTAACATCATGTGCTGTTCTTGTGATTTTCTATAATCTTCTTGCAGCCTTGTGTACCGTAGTGATAATGATTCCAGGGTGTCCGTGCATTTTTCCAGCGCGT
>JBBPBX010023902.1:0-12188 GCA_038048925.1 Garcialebias charrua
AAATAAAAAATGCTACATACTAAAATAACACAAGTAATAAAAGTTACACACAGAAAGCTTTTTTGAACAAGTGAAATAAAAATGCAATTGAAATAAAGATGCTACATACTAAAATACAAAATAATAAAAGTTACACACTGAAAGCTTTTTTGAACAAGTGGGTCTTCAGTTTGGTTTTGAACAGAGTCAGATCAGAGGTGGCACGCAGCTCAAGGGGGAGGCTGTTCCAGGCTTTTGGGCCGGCAACAGAAAATGACCGGTCTCCCCATTGCTTGTACCTCGAGCGAGGCACCTCCAGCAGGTGTTGACTGGCAGATCGTAAGTCCCTGCCAGGCTGATGGGCTTTCAGAAGTTCTGAGATGTAGAGGGGAGCAAGTCCATTCAGAGCTTTGAAAACAAACAGCAGCAACTTGAACTGTATCCTGAACTGAACTGGGAGCCAGTGTAGAGAGGACAGGACAGGAGTGATGTGTTCATATTTTCGTGTGTTGGTCAAAAAGCGCGCGGCAGAGTTCTGTACAAGCTGTAAACGGGAGATGGAGGATTGATTAATGCCAAGATACAAAGCATTACAATAGTCAAGTCTGGAGGTCACAAAGGCATGGATGGCCTTCTCCAGATCACCACGACTAAGAAATGACTTGACTTTGGAGAGCAGACGGAGTTGGAAAAAGCTGGTCTTGACAACAGAACTGATCTGTTTATCAAACTTTAAATTGGAGTCAAACTGCACTCCAAGATTTCTGACCACCGAGTTGAAGTGGGGGAGGGGAAAACCAACACTGGGACAGGGAAGGATGTTGCTGGTGTCATCAGGTGCACCAAACAAAATGCATTCAGTTTTATCTGTGTTTAGGTGGAGGAAGTTTTGAGAGAGCCAGTGCTTAATGTCATTTAAGCAGTTGACAAGAGTGTTTGAACTGAGTGAGGGGTTGGGAGTGACTGGCAGATAGATTTGTAAATCGTCTGCATACATGTGAAAAGACAGGTTATGACGTGTGATGATTGATCCTAATGGCAGCATGTAAAGAGAGAAGAGGACTGGCCCTAGAATAGATCCCTGTGGTACGCCGGAGGTCAGAGGGGTTGATGAAGAGGAGGACAGATCGCCTATCATGACAGAGAAAGTTCTCCCAGACAGGTAAGATTTGAACCACTCAAGCACAGCTCCCTGGAGACCAACCTGCTGAGACAAGCGGTTGATTAGTACCTGATGGTCGACGGTGTCAAAAGCTGCTGAGAGGTCTAACATCACCAGCAGTGCAGGGTTTTTTGCATCCAGAGACAGAAGAATGTCATTCTGTACTTTGAGCAGTGCAGATTCAGTGCTGTGACGAGCTCGAAAACCTGACTGAAATTTTTCAAACAGGTTGTTGAGTTCTAGAAAAGATTGAAGTTGAATAAAAACAATCTTTTCTAGGACCTTTGATAGAAATGACAGATGGGAAACTGGCCTGAAATTAGAGAGAGCTGTAGGATCTAGGCCTGGTTTTTTTAGAAGAGGCCTGACCACAGCATGTGGAGCATGTGAAGCAATGAATGTGAAGCAATGAATAACCTGAAAACAACCTGAAAAGCTCTGAGGTTTAGTATCCACAGTACTAACGTTGGGCACGTTTTATTAAAAGAGGTGGAACACAATCTTATTTATCTTAAATTAGCACAGACAGATACCCTGATGCATGCTCAATAATCCAGGTAGAATTTTTTTTAAAAAGCTAAGTGTGGTCCTCTGGACATTCAAAAAACAAAACAAAGCAACAAAAAAACAACAACTGTACAAACGTTTCTACAGTTTTTTTTTTTTTTTTTTGAATGTCCAGAGGACCAGACTTAAGCCTCTTGCAGAGCTGTGCGTCTGTACGAGTGCCGCGCCACGCGCGTATGCAGTTCGCAGCAGAGCTCAGCGTGAAGCAGCAACGTTTTTGCTCCAAATACTTGATGTCATTTGAGCAGAAGCAGGGCGGAGCGTTTAGCTACGGGACAAATTGAGGTCGCTGATTGGTCATTTGCTGACACGCCTACTGATTTGATTGACAGGTCGGGAAAGGCAGAGGGCTGCGCAGCTTTGTTCTGTGTTTATATGTTAATAAAAAGTCCTAAAAATTAGAATTAAAACAGGGAGCGCTGGTCCTTCAGCCCACACAGCAGACCAGCACAACAGGAAATGTTTAGAACCTGCGCATCCATGTTGGACATGACTTTAGTTCACTCGTGACAAGTTCATTCATTCCTCCTCATCGGAGGAGGAGCGAATGGTGACCGCTTCAAGCGATCACTTGACTTTTGGCAAAAAAACAAAAGAAAAGTCCAGTTCAGCGATGAAGAAGGGATATTTAATACATTTGTGTCTCATACAAAACAGTCCGCCACCGGGCAGTTTGTTGTGAGACAACGCGCGCACGTGAGCGGTCGTAAAATTTGAGCTTGGCGCGTTCACGCCCGCGTTCAAAGGCTTGTGCCACGGCGCTCACACGGCATGGCACGGCGCTCGTCAAAACGCACAGCTATGCCTTGCCCTTTAGCTTTTTTAGATAGCACAGACCGAGCTCAGCCAAAGCCTTAAAGTCCTCCATCACCAAGCCTGGCTGTTAGTTTCAACAGTAATACAAGACAGGTCATGCAGCCACACTGCTGCAATACTGTGGAATAAATGCTGATACTAATTGTTTTATTTTTATTAGTTACTTTAATTGTGTTTTGCAATGATAGTTTGCACCTTCTGTTTTTAGTTTGTAATAAGCCTGGATGGAATTTTGGACTCTGTGCAGCTCCTAGAGATTAAATGTCCTCTAAATAGCTCCATGTCACAGACCAAAAAACATGCATGTTAGGCTGATTGGTGACTCTAAATTGACCCTAGGTGTGAGTGAGACAGTGGATGGTTGTTTGGTGTGAGTGAGACAGGTCCCTCTTGTAAATGAGTCCCCGTGACTCAACGAGGCTAGCCTGTATAAATGAAGGTTGAATGAATGAATGAATGTCATTTGCACAGTTTCGGTGTTGGCCAAATTGTGACATCAGATGCTTAGAAGATGAAAAGTACTGGTACCTCATTCTTACCAATGGGCAAAGTGGATTCTACGTCCAGGTGAGTAAATGTTGCAATTTTCAGTATATGTACTTATGTGACAGATATTTTAAACCTTCATTAAAACATATTGTACATTTATTCTTCCAGGTTCAGCTGACAGTGACGTGCCTGGAGCTGCAGAGCTGCACGCTGGTTATCTGGACACCAACAGAACACCTGGAGTTGGACTTTTTATTTGACAAAGTCTTTACAGATAAACAGATGAAACACCTCCATAACTTTTACTTTTCAAACATGCTTCACATTGATAGATGAATGTTTTTGCAAATAAGATTCAGCTCTGCCACAAATACCTTGATCTATTTAAAATGCAGTAAGCACATAAATATTCATACACAACACATCAAGAGCACTGTATGAAGCTTTGGAGAAAATACCAGTCTTAATTGTTGTTTACATTATTTTTAAGTTTTATTTAAAAAATTAAACTCTAAGGCATAATATCACCTTCAGACATATTAACTCCATCCAACCATCCATCCATCCATCCATCCATCCATCCATCCATCCATCCATCCATCCATCCATCATCTTCCTCCTGGTTTTACATCATGTCACAGGGGCAGCAGCTTGAGCAGGGAGTGTCCAGACGTCTCTTTCCAGAGCAACTTCTTCCATCTCTTCTGGGAGGACTCTGATGGCCTTCCCAGACCACTCCAGCATGTCCTGTGTCTTCCCTGGGGTCTCCTCCCAGTCTACATGTTAACAATTCATGTTGCAGCTATAAAAAAAAGTTTGCAGTTTACAGGTTTATACTGTAGACTATTCAGTTGTACTTCGTTTGTTTTCACAAAACAATGAAAGTGACGTGAAAGCTTGTTAAAGTGTAGTAACAAATAGCTTTTCAGTTTTCACTGTTTGACATTGTGAGGTTTTCAACAGCTGTGCTACATCATCCATTACAAAGCTCTGTTTTAGTTTTGTCAAAGTCATTACAACTTGATCTACAATAGGCAGACAATGAAACAGGAGCAAAGTGTTGTAAGCAGGAAACACCTTACACATTTGATGGAGGACATTTTTGAATAGTTGTGTTCTTCCATCCCTGGATGTGACCACTGACATCAGGCATCACAGGACGACGTTGATGTTGAGCACATACTGTATACTCTAATGGAACTGTTACCATTGGTGTACATAGTTTTAACAGCTTGACATAAAAATGACCAATTCCAAAATTGCTCTATTGACTGAAGTACTAAATTACTGTGTGTGTTGTCGAATGCTTTATAAACATTCTGGAAGAAGATACAACTTTCATCATAAATGTAGCTTCATGTACTCTACGAGCTTTAGTTATGAGTCTGGTGCCTCCACACATCTATTAAAATTTTGCATGAAGAGGTTCACGTTTAAATTAACTGCAGTACAGCTGTATACTGTAATTTAATACTTGCTATGCATTAGATATGTAACTCAGTGCTGTTTTTGTTTCCTTCCAACTCATAGTGTGACTTTTGTCCAAGATGGACTCACTCATAATGTGCCACCCACAAGGATGAAATTTTCAAGTGTCACAAGTGTTCTTTAAATTAAGAATATAATCAGTCACGTGCTGATTGTTCATGCATGTGGGCCAAGTCTGTTTAACAAATATTTAAACACTGATTTGAAGTATGCTGTGTAACATTTTTGTATATACCCTGATGCATGCTCAATAATCCAGGTAGAAAAATCTAAAAAAGCTAAGTCTGGTCCTCTGGACATTCAAAAAACAAAAAAAATTAGAAAAGACGAAACGTTTCTACAATATTTTTTGCTTTGCTTTGTTTTTTGAATGTCCAGAGGACCAGACTTAGATTTTTGTAAATGGTTTTGTTCACAGACAAGTTGAAGAACTGTGTATTGAAAAGGGCTTTTTGATGTTTAATTTGTTTTATGTCCTTTACCTCATTTTATTGCGGTTGCACTGTTAATTAACAAAGATTTACTGTGCCCTCTTTTTATTTATTTTTATCTTGTAAATGCATTTATTTTCTGAAACGCAAGGTGTTTCTGAAGGGTGCTACTTTAGATAAATAAAGTTTATTACATTGTTATTCCTATGAACAATGTCTTGCTGCATCCTGCCTTAAAGGCACTTTCTTTTTAAAATGTGTGTGCTGATGAAATAAAGTGAGTTAACTGTGAACTCAGGGTGTCATACAGCTGTTACTAGTAAGGGTGTCATACAACTGTTAACCTGCTAGTCAGAGTGTCGTACAAATGTTAAACTGCTACAGAAGAATATGTTGATTTCACAGCGGATAGATGCAGCAGTCGGTTTGTGCTACGCGTATGGCGGTCTGCCGATGTATGCTGGCTGCACAGTCTCAGAACACGCTGCTGCAGCGTATCTGGTGCATCCGTCTGCTCTGTGCCATTTAAAAACTCAGCACTGTCTCTCTAAAAACTCCAAGGATCGACCGCACGAAAAATAAACCACGTTAATAGGTGTCCCACCAAACGAGAAGGTCTACTTGGACAGAACGGACAAAACGGGACTCGACTGTTGTCCATCTTGGGTCGAAATGACAGCTTCTGTCATCACTTCCGGGTCATCACTTCCGGGTCAGCCTCGGAGTTAAGACATTCCCTTTCCGTGTGATTCGTTTGTTAAAGTGTTTCAGAATTTGTTAATTTGTTTCAGAACTTTGTTAAAGTGTTTCAGAATTTGTTAAAGTGTTTCACCTTATTTGTTAATGTGTTTTGCACCTCAGGGCCACTGTAAATTTTGCAGGAAGAAAAAGAAAGAACTTAGGATCACAACAAATAAATCAAAATGTCTTACTTTCAAAACAATAGGTCAATCTTCAATACTTGGTTGGGAATCCCTTTGCCTTAATCACTGCCTCAATGTGATATGGCATTGAGGCAATCAGCCTGTGGCGTTGCCTGGGAGTTATGGAAGCCCAGATTTCCTTGATACTTGCTGTCAGTTCTTTTTTGTTGTGGGGTCTGGTGCTCCTCATTTCCCTCTTGAAAATATCCCATATATTCTTAATGGGGGTTAGTTATGGTGATTTGGCTTGCCAGTCAAGCACTGTGACATGGGCATCAAATGTCACGATCCATTAGGTTTGAACCCAAAATGCAGGCAAGATGATTGAAGCAGGAGATGTATTTTAAAAATAAAACTTATTTATTTTTAAACAACACAAAACAAAAAGCTGACGTGGCAGCAAAAAACGTACAAACTAACAGGTTGGTAAACAGGATGGGTACAGATTAGGCAGGCAAACAGAAGGACCGTGTAGTCTGTGATAACAGAGCTGAAACCAAAAAACAATGACTGCGCAGGTTGGAGGTGGATGGCAGGAGTTTAAATGCTGAGCTGAACAGGTGGAAGACATGAAGACTGATTGCTAAGCTGAGGCAGAAGGGGTGTGGTGAACAGTTGACTGACAGGAGAGGCTGTGAGAAATGACAAGATGGTTGAAAAGCAAAACAGTAGGAAAATCAAACAATGACATGAGGAGCAGGGGCCTCATGTATCAATGGTGCGTACACACAAAAACCTTGCGTACGCCATTTTCCACGCAAAACTCTGTATGTATCAAAACAGAACTGAACGTGGAAATGTGCGCAGCTCCACGGCAACTCCAAGGCTGGCGTACGCACGTTTCTGTGGTTTTGTCACGATCTGGTGCGGTGTTGGATGAACCCGGAGATGCAGACAGGCAGAACACTCGGAGGCACGAGTTGAATCAATAAATCATTTAATATGTGTGAACACAAAATAACTAAGACAGGGCAGTACTCACGAATCCTAGAACTTGTAGGCTGTGGCACAAGCACGGACACGACACACCAGGTAGATCGACGAATGACCCCACACTCAAACCCACACCCACATAAACTAATATATGCACTGTCATTACCAAAAACCCAAAACACCTGAGAATGCAGCAGTCCAGTAATTACCCAAAACCCAAAACACCTGAGGAATGGCCCACCATCCTGACAGTACCCCCACCCCACAGACGCCCCACGGCGTCCCAAAGAAACCCCCCAAAAGAACAAGGGTGGGCGGAGGGAGGCAACAGGCACCATAAGCCAGTTCAGGAGGACGTCCAGGAGGTCGCCCATCACCACCAGTCAGGTCCGGAGGACGTCCAGGAGACCGGCCATCACCGGCAGGCACCGCGACCCCAAGGACGGCAACGGCAGGAACCAAGACGTTGACGGCCAGGACACGTTCAGAGTAGGCCGGCAAACGTCCCCCGTCGACCGGAACACTGCCTTCGTCGGTCGAAACATCATCAGCCTGAACACCATCATCGTCGGCCGGAACACCATCATCGTCGGCCGGAACACCATCATCGTCGGCCGGAACACCATCATCGTCGGCCGGAACATCATCAACGTCGGCCGGAACACCATCATCGTCGGCCGGAACACCATCATCGTCGGCCGGAAACCCATCATCGTCGGCCGGAAACCCATCATCGTCGGCCGGAAACCCATCATCGTCGGCCGGAAACCCATCATCGGCCGGAACACCGCCATAGTCGGTCGGAACCAAGACCCCGACAGCAGGGACTTGGTCGGCCGGTCCCGAGTCGTCGATGGCAGAACCACGATCGTCGTTGACCACCGAGACGACCCCAGGGGTAGGGACGTCAAGCGGCGAGACGTCTTCAGGACCCTCGTCGTCAGGACCCTCATCGTCAGGACCCTTGAGACCCTCGTCGTCAAGACCCTCGTCGTCGAGACCCTCGTCGTCGAGACCCTCGTCGTCGTCAGGACCCTTGAGACCCTCGTCGTCGAGACCCTCTTTGTGAGGACCCACGTCGTCGTCGAGCGGCGAGATGTCTGCTACGTTGAGACCCTCGCCGTCGGGACCCTCATCGTGGAGACCCTCATCGACGTCGAGCGGCGAGATGTCTGCTTTGTTGAGACCCTCGTCATCGGGACCCACGTCGTGGGGACCCTCATCGTGGAGACCCTCATCGACGTCGAGCGGCGAGATGTCTGCTTCGTTGAGACCCTCGTCGTCGGGACCCTCATCGTGGAGACCCTCGTCATCGTCGAGCGGCGAGATCCCTTCAGGGTCCTCTGCGGTGACTGCAGTAACAGCAGTCTCAGAAGACCATGGTCCCACTACAGGTTCTGGACAACCTGCAGACTCTGGAACGCCTGAGGCAGGTCTTCGTCTAGGCGCTGGCACTGGTCTCTGTCTGGGCGCTGGCACGGGAACCAGTCTGGGCGCTGGCACGGGAACCAGTCTGGGCGCTGGCACGGGAACCAGTCTGGGCGCTGGCACGGGAACCAGTCTGGGCGCTGGCACGGGAACCAGTCTGGGCGCTGGTGTAGACAGGGCAGCGCCCTCTGCTGGTGTAGACAGGGCAGCGCCCTCTGCTGGTGTAGACAGGGCAGCGCCCTCTGCTGGTGTAGACAGGGCAGCGCCCTCTGCTGGTGTAGACAGGGCAGCACCCTCTGCTGGTGTAGACAGGGCAGCACCCTCTGCTGGTGTAGACAGGGCAGCGAACAACAGCATGGACTCATCCCTCAAAGTCTTAACCCAAGTCAGTATTTGTGTGCGACCTGGATCTGGTAGCAAACAGGAATTGGCAATGATTAATTCTTCTGCAAGGGAAAAAGACCTGATTTTATGTTGTAGGTCCACACTACTGAGGGCAGCCTGAAGCAGTCTCTCAATCTGCTGGATAACGAGAGTGGCCTCCCGCATCTGTACAACAGCGACCCCTGGGGTTGATGAGTGCTCTGTGCGTTCGTCCTCAGAGTGGGAGCTCACACACTTCTCCTTCCGTGAAGGCTTTGCTGGAGGAGGCATCCTTGGGTCCTCAGCTGCGTGTCGTGCAGGATCCATCTCTGTGTGTCCTGCAGACGTGTGAACTGGGACCACATACCCCCCCTTCAGCGAACGTCTCCCCGGAGACGTCACAGGGCACGAGGCCGGGCACCCCTCCCCCAACGAAATCCCCCTCGGCGCTGTTGACAGCGTGGGAAGTGGGGCCGTAGGCGGGGCGGGCAGAAACCCGGAAACGTTCAGCGTCTTCGTTCGCCGCTTCCTCCCGCGGCGACGTGGTGCTGGAGCTGGACTGGACCAGAACGCTTCGGGTTCCGAGTCGTCCTCAGAAATGGACCACAAAGCCAACGCAGGCGAAGGAGGGCAGAAAAAAACCATGTCGGAGCGGTCGCCTCCGCGTCTCCTCCGCGCTCGCTCCTCCAGTAAGAGAGGAGATGGCAGGATTTCCACTCCGGGTCCGCAACTCCAACCGGGTTCCGTCTGAAACCCGCTGACTCGAATGGCGGCTGCTTCCTTCTGAGCTGTAGCCGTCACTTTCTGCTCACGAGTGACTTGGATCATCTGTCTGCGGGGGTTCCGGTCAGGTGGGGTCATTATGTCACGATCTGGTGCGGTGTTGGATGAACCCGGAGATGCAGACAGGCAGAACACTCGGAGGCACGAGTTGAATCAATAAATCATTTAATATGTGTGAACACAAAATAACTAAGACAGGGCAGTACTCACGAATCCTAGAACTTGTAGGCTGTGGCACAAGCACGGACACGACACACCAGGTAGATCGACGAATGACCCCACACTCAAACCCACACCCACATAAACTAATATATGCACTGTCATTACCAAAAACCCAAAACACCTGAGAATGCAGCAGTCCAGTAATTACCCAAAACCCAAAACACCTGAGGAATGGCCCACCATCCTGACAGGTTTTGGTTCCATTGGCGACACTTACAGGTGATTCTGATAAACTGTTCATGATGTGAAAATAATTATTATTCCCACCAAACACACATGATTAACAATTATTACATCCACATGGACGCAATTAGATGAGTGGATGCAAAAGCATGTGCCAAATAGTGGCAACAATATTGACAACAATGGCCTTATGAGGTGCGGTTTGTTTAAATGAGAAGTTGACCATGTTATGCTAACATGCCTGTAGGTCACTGGGTAGTGCGTTCGCCTTCCGTCCCAAACCTCATGAGTTCAATTCTCACATGGTACAATGTTTTTTCTTTTATTTTATTCATTCCAGATAGCAATCCCAGGGGAAAAAAAAAAACACAAGAACTGCCATGAGTTTGTCAAAATGACAATTCTTCCATTAGGTGTCTTGAGCCTGGGGGTAGAGCACTTTGTTTGTGGGTAAACATCCCCTGCTGAGAATCTTCTCCCAGCATATCTTCTCCAGTAGGTCAAAACAAAGGACCCCCCTCACACAGAGAACATTCTTCATTTACATACACCCCCCACAAATTACCTCCACATTCCAACAGAGAGAGAGTTGCTTTCACCAGAGACTTATTGCTCTGTAGGTGGGGGGGGGGATGTCCATTGTTTGAGACCATCTTTTGTTGAGAGCCTCTCAAACTGACTTCATTCACCTCAGTTGAAGAAGCAGGATAAATAAGAGCAGGAGAGCAGGATCACAAAAGCAACAGAAATGCCCAAATTTTATAATGCAGAGCAAACTTTACAGTTAGTTTTGGATAAAGTGAACCCGTGCGATTCAGATGGTGAAGAGATAATCTGTAAATGTACAGTTTATAGATGTTACTATCTTCATTCCGTACGTTTTTTGGCATGTAACTACTCGCACAGTTTTGGTGCGATTTCAACAATTCATATATCAAAATGTTCAGCTCATTTAGGACAATCCGGCTATGACTTTTGGTAATGCTGCAACTTTAGCTTTTTGAGATATTCAGCCTTTTCGGCCATCTTTTTCCCATTGAAAATGAATGGAGCTAAAATGAAATGGCCGTTTGGGGGCTTTATCATATCCTAAATCTCACCAAATTTGGCAGACTCATCACTCAGACATGGGGGAGTAAAAAATGATCAAAACCTCATGTTTTCATATATGATGAAGGGGCGTGGCCTGGCCTCAAAGTTAGGTATCTCGCCATGAAAAACGAAACACTAATAGCACCTACACGAAAACTGTCTAATACATCAAACCTTCAGTGATTGACCCACAACCAGTCCCCTGCAATACTGAATGGTCAAATCATGACATTAATTAAGCCACGCCCCCTCACAACAGGAAGTGTACAGTTGTACATTGAACGTCCCGATCGGACACCTGTTACCTAATCAGCGTGACGGTCTGTCCAGTGACCAAAGACATGTTGCTGTAACAAGCTTTCCAACACTGACCGTTTTGGGTGGAGCATGTGGGCGTGGCAATATGGCGAATCAGACGTAACGCCATCACAAACGAAACACTAATAGCACCTACACGAAAACTGTCTAATACATCAAACCTTCAGTGATATACCCACATCCGGTCCCCTGCAATACTGACTGGTCAAATCATGACATTAATTAAGCCACGCCCCCTCACAACAGGAAGTGTACAGTTGTACATTGAACGTCCGGATTGGACACCTGTTACCTAATCAGCGTGACGGTCTGTCCAGTGACCAAAGACATAGTGTTGTAACAAGCTTTCCAACAATGACTGTTTTGGGTGGAGCATGTGGGCGTGGCGATGTGGCGAATCAGACGTAACGCCGTCACAATACGTTTGGCCTTTTGGGAGCTTTATCATATCCCAAAACTCACCAAATTTGGCAGACTCGTCAGGACTGGTGAAAAATTACATATTTTGGGGGCGTGGCCAAAATTGCAACAGAAAGGGCTCAAGAGCGCCACCTAGAATATTTCAAATTACCCTCCGCATTGGCCTTAGTTTCACGTAGGATCATGAAATTTGGTACACTTGTCCAATTCACCAAGACGCACAGAAAACCCTCTGGCGTCAACGTTGTACGATAAATGGGAAGGCGGCCATTTTGGAATGTGGACCAAACTGAGTGCACGCACTGGGTGCCGAACGGGTACGGGAAAGGCACGAGAGTGTTTCGGGGTGGACCAGCTCGACTTCCCGCGGTCGCCGCGAGAAGGGCGGAGCGGCGCTAAGGCATTCACACGTGCATTTACAGTATATGTATACACATATATATACATGTACATATACAGTATATGTACACACATATATATATACATGTATATATATCTATATATATACATGTATATATATATATATATATATATATATATATATATATATATATATATACATATATATATACATATATATATATATGTATG
>JBBPBX010023902.1:19619-40137 GCA_038048925.1 Garcialebias charrua
AATGTTTTAAAACGTGCAATCACTGATCATTTCTTTAATATGTAATGCACTTAAATGTTAAACTGAGTACAAATGTAAAAGGACAATTAATTTAATGTTAATATTTTTATAATTTCTTTATTCTTTGCACTAATATAAAGACAAAAGTGGACTTTTGGAATGAGTATTCTGGTCTGACCCCCTTGAGATCAGATTAAGCTGTATGCGGCCCCCAGATCAAAATGAGTTTGACACCCCTGGACTAACAGTTATATACCTGGAACAACAGGCCAAAATGAAAGAGCCCACATTTTACTTTGAATAAATGAACCACTGAGCTTAATAATTTCAAACTGACAATTTAGGAGGGCATGAAAATATACACGATACATAAATAAATCCAACAAGAAGGCAGGTCTTAGGAGGCTCAAGGAATTTGCTAATGATCATAGACTGTATACTAGCAAGGGGGTCTTAGAAGACCGTAAATTATATTTTCTGAAATAAAAGTAGGCTACAGTATTTTTTGATTTCAGGGTTAAATTGATTATTTCACTTTTAGGTAAACTAATGTTTTGGATCTGTTGTGCAGATCAGATTAAAAGATGCCTCCGTCGAAGGTTCCATAATAAAGATTGTTAACAGAAAATTAATTTGATCCTGGTCTGTTAATGATTTTTTTTAAATTTTTTAGTTTTTCAATTTTTTAAATAGCCTCATTGAACAGTGTTGATGGAACAAGAGTGAGTCTTATGAATCCCACCTCATCTATACAGAACACATAATGGTAAATATGCATTAGGATAGGCCTCTGTCAAAACACATGCAGCATCTGACTTTTGAATCTCAGCTACTGTGGTTATTGATCAGATCGGATCAGATTTAATATGAAGGTGTGTCCAGAAACTGACTCGCTGTGACTTCACTGGGAAGAACAAACTCATATGCAACCTTGCTCAAGAACTTTGAGGGGCATACGCAAGGAACGACTGAAAACAACAAAGGCACCGAAAGAACAAAAGACTGTCCACAAAAACTTTCAGCCGAGCAGAGGCAAAGACTTTCTCAAAGAACTGTCGAAACATGGTCATCAGACACAAATGGCCAGGATATACGGTCCGGATTTGGGGGTCCGGACGAGAATCAGAACCCAGTGAACGTCTCACTGGGGGCTGGAACAAGAGAAAGCTGAACACGTTCTCCAAACAGACAAGAGAACAAATGGTCCTGAAGTCACTCATACCAGCAAAGGCCACACCCCATATTGATCTGTGAGGATCTGTCGTTGATCTTAGTGGCCGGGATCAAAACTACAGCTGCTATGATAAATTTTTAATGAAACACATAGGCACATTAGGGCCTGCCAGCGCAGGCCTCATGATTCTCAGTTATACTATGCTCAGGTGGATCTGACGACTTGCTTTTTCTGGTTCTTGTAACTGTGGTGAAGCTGAAGGGGAGCAAGGGAAATGATCCTAGCTCCTGGCCCCAAAACGAGTTAACTTTTATATTTTTGTTTTTGCAGTTATCCTTGGCGGAGTGCATGTTGGGATTCTGATGTGTCACAAGGGGTACATTTTGGTAAATGATTATAATTTTAAAGAAAATGAGATGATATCGTAGATTACTGTTAGCTATATGGTTGTGAAAACCAAATTACTGGTGGCAATAGGCAGAGGTTTAGGAAACATCTGACACTAGTGCTAAGGTTAAAGGATGGTAAATTTAGACACAATTTCCAATTTATTAACCAAATAACTTTGGCATAATTGAAACAAGGTAGAGTTTTGTTTCAAAAGGGGGTTAAGAGGTTGACAGATGTTTCTAAAAATAGAAAGGTTGAAATTGGTCCCTAGAAATAACTAGATTGTAAATGTTTCCTAGAAACAACTAGGCCGAAAATGTTCCTAGAAATAACTAATTAACTAAAAGATGGTAAATACATTTTAGTATACAAAGAATAATAAGGATAACTGATAAATTGGCGTTATAAACAAAGTTCACTTGCGTTGATATTGAGGCGGCATCAGTCTTGAACGTTTTTTAATCATGTCATGGAGGAAGGAGTATTGATGCAAGCATATTTCAAATGAGCAATTAACAACACTGTTTTTTCCCCTCTGTGAAATGTGTGTGAAGCAGGAGGGGGACGCCCCTTGGAAATGTTTCCTGGCCTGCAGGCTCAAAACCACTCAAACCTGAAGTGGACCTGATCAGAGGGATATGGTGGTTCTGTAGATTTATAGCCATTGACTTGACTAGACGACATGTGACTTATTGACTTAGGGAAAATGTGTATAGAACCACAGGTGTACAATGTTTTGTGAATTATGCTCTGCCGCCGCTTGCTATGTTATTTTTTAATTATGCTCTGCCGCCGCTTGTGATGTTATTTTTATGTGTGTAATTTCTGCTATAAGCTGAGTGAAAAGGTACAGTATTTTTTGTAAGTATGAACCGCCTTAAAACTACTCATAATTAACCCTAATGAAGATTAAGCCTCTTCCAAACCAACTAACATGCATGATTCATTCTTTGTACTACAGATTTATAATTGATTGGGTGTTGTTTGTTGTGGCACATTCTGTTCGTGATAGGTGGTTCCTGGAAATGCTCCAGCTGAGGGAGTTTTCTCAACGGAGTCCAGGGGAGGCAAGACCAGACAGCCCTGGTCAAGTACGGACCCGTGTGGGGTCGCTGAACGCACACCACAGGCAGTGCGTGTCAATGCCAGGGGATCCACACGGTTCAGTGTGCTCCAACCCGTGAACCAGGAAGGAGCTAAAGGATTGGGCTGGACAACAAGAGGAGCTCGCATTCGAACTCTTGTGCCTTGGTAGACGAAAGTAGCCGAGTAAGTTGCGTGCGAGGCTCAGAAGGACTCTGTTTAATGGAGCCACTCGGTACTGGAACATGCACACATAGAACAGACACCTAAAACGATAAAAACACTACATATTAGAGTCTCACATTACACGAAGAAAACTCGGGAACATAGGAGGACATTCCCGAGCACCCAAGGGGAATGCCCCTGAGTACGTGTAAAAAGTATATTAATGTTTCTGTGATGATGATATAAATCTTGTGTTCTTTCTCTATTTTTGTGTGTTCAAGGGAGACAACTGCCTTACTGCTGGAAGATGAATTTGGGAACTCAAGGTTCATAATTCTGCAATATCCTAAGCGCTTACTATTAATATCGTTCATAGTTTGCATATATTTCCTTATATTCTACAATTTGCATATTAATAAATTCATTCGGGTCTGGACGACCCACTGGACGATTGACTAATAAAGATCTTCGGTCCTTGGAAACAGGTGTTCGTATCTATAATGGTATCATTGGCTATTCTCTTAGGCATACTTATAACTTGCGGGTGCTGCTACGTGCATTGGTTAAGGTCTTTGACGGTTAGACTTATCACGTCCACTCTGGAAAAACGGGATCCCTGAGGTGATGAGACAACTGTTTTTGTTAAAAAAAAAAAACTATAACTTGGAGGATTTTGAAAAGAACTGATTGAATATTGTGAATATATGCGTTTTAGCTGCGGTATCAGGTGTGTGATTTTATTTCTTTTGGGATGGACCTCAGCAGAATGAGGTCCAAAGGGGGATTGTTGTGAAATAAACATATATTTTTCTTCGTGTTTTATATTTATTTTGAAGGAGTTTTTCATATGGTGTTCAAATTATCAGTTTCTTTTGTAGAGTGATAAAGATTTACTAAAGGACACAGGCAGATCTGTTCTGGTGAGGCTGGGGGATGATAATATAGCTGGCGCCTCTTTGTCCTGTCAGTTTTACGACTTTGTAGAATATATGACTTGGGGAGACCACTCGAGCAAGCTGGGGGAAGGCAGTGGCATTTCCTGTTTTTTGGCAATAAAGAGGAGACAACAGTCTCTGAAACAAAACCCCCATAGAAGGGTATAAAAAGGTTCGATCCTCCAACAGCAAGGCAGAGAAGTAGTCCACGGATCAGGTTGTATGTCTCTCTCCCCCCTCCTCTCTCCCTGTCTCTCTCTCCCCTCCTCCCTTCTTCTGTCGCTCTATCTCTGTCACTCACTCTCTGTCCACTTATTCTAATCCAATATAATGACTTTTGAAATAGAACAAATGTATTCTGTGACTTTTAACTTATGATTAATTAAACTGGTTTGGAACTTTAAGTGAGCGTCTGTCGTGTGTAAGTGTATCTCTCCTTCCTGTTCCAAAATGAACCAAAAAACGAATTCTGGGACGGATAGTTTCATACGTCAACACTACATACTTTCAAAATAATATTCAGATTTTAACATATGTTTTCTAATCTGTAAATATGTTTGTAAACTCTTAGTAACTTCAGGGCTGTTACACCTCTGAAATATTCTCTGCTGTTTCCTTTAATATGAAACCAGAACTGTTTCACTCCAATTAAACATTTAATTTCCTGAGATGTAATTATTTATTTTAAAGCATAACTCTCATAAAGAGTTCTCTGTTTGGTTTTTTACTTGTAGGTAAATATGAACACTTGTTTTTTTTTCAGGTTTGCATCATCTGACCTCCTGATGTGTTCCTGCTGGCCCATGACTGCTCTGCTCTGCCATTCATGGTCGGTGTTCACCAAGAACTGAGAGGAACTCCCCATCAAGTTCAACTTGTGTTTATTTGTCTTATACAGGTTAACACAGAGTTAACAGTACAATGAAGTGCTCAGGATGAGAAGAGCAGATTTGACTTGCTAAAAATCAAAGAACAAACTACTGTACGTATACTAAAAGCATGCACAGTGAAAAAGTAATTATAATATTCACAAAGTCCTGAAGAGAGACGGATATAACAATGCAGCAGGATGAATTTGAATTAACTACTGCAAGTATTTCAAGCTAGTAATATAAGCTAACATGCACATAAAGTTTTAAATATATATATATATATATATAAATATATACACATACAGTATATATAATAATATATTATTATATATATGTGTATATATTTATATATATATATATTTAAAACTTTATGTGCATATATATGTATGCACATAATCAACATTACACAGGTTGTGTGACAGGTTATTGCACAAGTACTGTAGTGACATTGAGATTTAATTATTAGTTATTACCAGTTGTTCAGTGTTATTTATTGATTATTTAACCACACCACCCCGTCAACTCATACCCTGCAGCCCGTTGAGTTCTTCCTGTTCTTAAATGACCTTGACCTTGGATCAAAGCAACGGGACCTTGCTGACCCGTACGGTGTCCATCAGTCCACGGTCAGACGGATTTTCACAGCAACTTTGTATTGACAGTACTCGGCTCTACCTGAAGAGCAGATACATAAAAATCTACCTGCAGACTTCAAGGACTACCCTGACACTACAGTCACACTACTTACTACTTGTAAGAAAATAAAATGTTCAAAACATTCTGACTTTTGTCTTCATTGATGTATTATCACCCAAAAAAAATGTGTACTGTATTTTGGTTTAAGACAGGCTTAGAGTCGTTTTAGCCATTTTATTAAAAAGAAATTTGATGATAATGTTACATTACTGTACAAAACGTATGAGTCAAGCTAAATGAGGCACAATATTTAAACACTGTTTAAATTATATTATTATTATTACATCTTCTGACTAACTCCCAGCTTCCTCGACTGCTTTTGGAGATTTAAAAACATGTAATCAGTCAGATTACAGTGCCTCAGTGGAAAAACTTGTTTGTTGTTGTTTGGATCCAATCTCAGCTCCTCACTGCTTCCCTCATGTTTGAGCTGTAGCGGTGGTGTCTTCCCACGTCTCACAAACATCTAGGCTGGACCAGGGGTTCCCTCATCATCACCAACACCTGCCGTGTCCTGTGCAGTGAAAGAAAACATCTCTTATTAAGGCCTGCTACAAACAGTGATTTAACAGGTTTGACTTCAGCTCAACTTTTGTACACAAACTTGAATTAAAATAACTTTTGTTTCTAAATCTGCTCTAAATCTCCTGCCTCCTTGTTTGAAACTGAACTGTCAGGTGGCTTTGACTCAAACAGTGGGGCTTCTGGTCTTCCTCATGGACTGTAAACACTCAGCCCTAACTGACTTCTCCTGCCTCCTTGTTTGAAACTAACATTTGTGTTAATAAGAAAACATTGTACAGACAAAACACGTTTACTCAACAGATTAGCAAGGCTAACTATGTTAGCTGTGTTAGCCTACATGAGGCAGTTTGGTGAACTGAAAACAAATACCGACTTACCTTCATATTTATTTATGTAGTTGGACACAAAGCTTAAATCCTTTATCCTTCTTAGATGTGGGCGCTTTAGAGAAGGTCTGAATTATTCTGTAGACATTATTAACAGTGACTGTCGGCAAGTCCTGCAGAGATCTCGTGAAGAAAGCCATCGCTAACACCGTGTTGACTGCAAACCGGAAGTGCGCCGCATGTGTAATGAATGCGGAAGTGCTGGAACGGAAGTCCGTGGCATATAGCCTATTGTTAGGCTGATAGTCCTCCTTTACAGCTCTGGATGTCAACAACAAATTGGTTGCTCCACTATGAGAAGGTGCTATTTATAAGACTGAGTTTGTTGCAGCTCCTCAGACTGAAGAAGACTTTTGGATAAAAGACAAAACGTTTCCACAAGAAGAATCCATCTAGAGGACCTGACTTTACTCTGTTGGAAAACACTTGAATCTCCATTTTTCATCATTTTCATGTTTTTGCATGACTCATCTCTATTGGTCACTTTGCACATCTGTGTGATCTTCATCTTTTCATTTCTTTAAAAGTTGTGGTACTGGAGAGAGAACGTCTTTGCTCAGCTGTGACGATCTACAACTTTTGACTGTCAAAGGCAGCGTGACATGTTCTGATAGAGGAATGGACTAACATTTACTCTACCTCTCTGTCGGATCTGAGACAGAAGAACTTGGTTTCATTCTTTTTGCTTTGAGGACTAAAATATTTGGTCTAAACACACCAACAGGGACTATGCAGCTTCCTTTCTTCTCAGATTTCCACCAGATTTTGGAGTGTTTTGTGTGCCCCTTTCAGACACTGAGGTTAGACGGTTGCTCTGGTTGTTCCAGTTCATCCTAAAGCTGCTTGGTGGAGTTGAGATTAGGGTTCTGAGTGGTCCAATCAAGTTCCTCCATCCAACCAAATCAAGTGTCGCCACAAAGTTGGAATCATAAAAACGCCTTGACTGCCCATCGCTGGTGATCAGGACCCAAAACCCTAACGGATATAACTGAATTTAACAATGAATATGTGCGTCCAAGCACTGATGTCCTTATAGCGCTGAGCTTAATCAAATGACAAGAGGGTAATTTATTGCTGTGCTGTTCTAGGTAAAAAAATTAAATTAAAAGATGAGTGTTATTGTGTTAACATGTAAGAAAATAGAAGAAAAACTGAAGATTCAGCTTATAGGTTGAAGCAGAATTAAAGGAGGATGAATGTTAAAATAAAATAAAAACTGTTGAGATAAAAAAAAAAAAGGTCTGCAGCCGGTTTAATGTGTGTGAGTCTGCATCCTGCAGAAATATGATGCATCACATCTGGAACCTGCTCTGGTGTTGCCATGGAAACGCCCGTCACGCTGACAGGCTCCCGTAGCTTGCTCTAGTGTGCAGAAGACGCACACACACACACACACACACACACACACACACACACACACACGCACACACACACACACACACACACACACACACAGGCACAGTGGTAATGAGAGACTGAAAGACTGGCAGCATGCCAGGGCAGTTTAAACACACACACACACACACACACACCTTCCCCCCGTGTTCTGGATTATTCTGAGCACACAGTTCAGATCGGGCTGCTCAGTCTTTAGCTGCTGTGTACATCTCCACATAGATAATAACAAATTCACTTCTGTGAAATCTTTCCTTTATTTTGTCCACTTTTCACCGTTCTCGTACCGTAAAACATCTTTTCTGAGGGTCCGGTTTGGTTGAACGTTAACATCCTGAAGGCTGAAAGAGCTGTGAGGCTCCCTCAACAGGATAGTGGACAATAAAGAATGATCAGATTAAATTAAATTAGTTTTCTGTAATGGCCACAGATTATATTGAGCATTTGATGTGATGAAACCCCCCAGACAAGCTCCTTCCCTTTATTTCCAAGTTCTCTGGCTTCCCTTCCCATCACCTATTTCTCCTTTTTGTCATTCGCACAAGTGCATTCTTGTCCTCAGTAACAAAAGGCCAGCTTTGACTTCATCCATGACAAAAGGTCTCAGCTCAGGCTCTATAATCTAACAAGAATCTAACAATGGAAAAGCTTATGGTCTTCTCCATTGGCACTGTCTTCTCGCCACATTCCAAAGATCTAGCTAAATTATCTTTTTGTTTTATTTTTAAAGGGTTTTGTTTTATTTCATTGTGGTCTAACCCTGTTCTTTTTGTTCATCTTAACAGATTTGACTTTTGTCCTGATGCAACAATTTTCAGTCAGGTCATCTGAACAATTTATTTATTTTCTTTTTTGTTTGTTTGTGCTGAAACATTTCACCTTCCATCCAGAAGGCTTCATCGGTCAAGGAAACACAACTCAAAATTGATTCTTCCCCCAACAGCTTACCGGCATAGGCGTAGATCCTGGGGGGGTCGGGGGGGTCCGGACCCCCCCAATCTTGGGGAAATATAGATCTGTCCCCCCCAATAATTCAATAAAGGAAACCGTGTCTTTAAACAATATAAATATAAAAAGGCAAAAAAAGAGAGAAATCCGCCATTATTCTAAGAAAAAAAAAGGAAATTTTGCCCCCCCCCCCTTCTCTGTTGGCAAATGGTTTAGTCCAATGTTTACAAGGAACAACAGCGGCACCGGAGTCACAGGGGCTCCGCACGGGAGCTGCAGCACGGGAGCTGCAGCACAAACTATTAACTTCCAGTAAGTAGCTACTTAAAGGGGACCACAGATGCAAAATTCACTTTTTAATGTTTTTTTTACTCAACTTTGGGTATTTACTTCATAAAAAAACAGTCCTTGTGCCAAAAAAATGCACCCAGTGGTTTATTTACTCTAAGTAGATTTATTTATTTTTGATAAATACACCAGGATTCACACTTCCTGCAGTTATTGACGTCACAGGCCGTAGCCAATCACCTCAAACCTGAGTCCAGCCCCTCACCTAGCAACCCCTGGTTAGGCTCAACCCACTTCTGTATTAAACACATGACTGTTGTTTTTCATGATTTCATCTCATCTTTTGTTTATATGTTCTTAATTTCATGTGTACAGCACTTTGTTGCAGCTGTGTTTTTTTTAAATGGCTTTATAAATAAAGTATAATTGTTATTTTTATATTTTAGTTCAATTTTTAGTGTATTTGCGATCGCTCCCAACGCGCAGCCGTCAAAAATTAAACGAGCGGACCCCCGGCGTAGGGACCAGCGGCAACGGGACCCTCTTCTGGCGCGATGGAGCGGAGCTTCAACTGTACAGCCTCGCTGCTGCCCTCGCAGCAGCCTCGCAGCAGCGAGGACCTTCTCCTTACGGATTAATTTACGGGAGACACTTGGTGAACTTTGTTGTCTTGACTGGAACAGCGATAACTCCCAAAATCTCCGCGTGCAACGAGCGGAGCTGGCGAACACCGGAAGAGGAACAAGCTAACATTAGCTTCGGATTCGGGTGGTCTCATGCTAAAAGGAGCAGCTAATTGCGGCGCGCTCAGACGGGTTTCGGTAAGTTATCTTAAGCTAGCACTAACAGTAAGTCAAATGAGTAATAAAAAAAGAGCTAATTTTAAAACAACAACACATTACAGATACTGGCTGTTACAGAGGGCGTTAACAGATCGTTGAAGGGCGTGGACTTCAAGAAACCGGTCGTTCAAAACGAAAGTTAAAAATGGCAGAATTAAAAAGGGTATAATTAATTATCTAAGAATTATTTTGTGTATTAAAATGAATTAATATTGTCAAGATAGCACACAGACATAACATAAAAATTTTAAATACCTATATGTGGTCTCCTTTAAAACATTGGTGACAGTGACTGGGAGGAAAAGGTCTTTCACAGTGTTGAAAGACAAGTGTGTCTGTGTCTCATTAGTGGCTGTAGCAACAGCAAAACGCAACGAGGAGCGACACTTCATCAGCTAACACGCTAGCTTCAATGCTAACTAGCTCCCTGGTGGCTCTGCAACAGACAGAAGAATGTCAGCGCAGCTTTGAGCAGGATGGATTCACATTCATCATATTTTCAGGTGTGGAGCTCTTGAAAGAAGTAATGATAAAATATGTGAAAGATAATTAATTTAAAAAGAGTAGAGAAGATGTGATGATTAGTTAAAATGATTTTATATGTGTAGCACTTTGTTGCAGCTGTGGTTGTTTTAAAGGGCTTTATAAATAAATTATTATTATAAAAAATGTTGAGGATCAATACTTATGTCACATGATTAATAAAAAAAGTCACTGTTTATTATATTACAATTACATTATTGATATTTTGTATCTGCAACTGGAAGATTTTATTCTTAATAGGTTCTTAAAAAATGCTACAGTAAAAGGCATATTTTGAATGAATGTTACAAACGTGTTCATTTCTACAAAACAGTTAATAAAATATTTATAAAATACAATGAATTTCAAATGTTACAGATTGAGTTTAACATAAAAGAAATAGTGTTTTATGTTTAAATATCAGTTAATAAGTAATCCATTATGCCCCCTTGTTTAGGACTGGAACCAATCTCAGCTGCTTTTGTGTGAAGGCAGGGACACCCAGGACAGGTCTCCAGTCTGTCCCAGAGACACCCAGGACAGGTCTCCAGTCCATCACAGAGACAGACAAAGAGACAAACAACCATCCACACTCCCAGTCAAAGCTAAGAACAATTTACATTTGCACAGAAGAACCAAAAAATTATTCAAACTGAGGACTCAAGTTCTTGATTGAGAGTTCTAATCACTACTGGTAATTATCAATAATAATTGATCATATTTACCAAGCTAAATCATTGTGTGGAGTCTTTAATAATACAGACCAGATCAGATGTGATCAGGCAGTCATATATTCACATGTATGTAAATGTATTATTATTAATACTATAATTAAAGTTGACCTCAACTCGGGATGTTGTGAGTCGGTGGGCGGAATACTTCGAAGACCTCCTCAATCCTACTGGCACGTCTTCCACTGAGGAAGCGGAGCCTGGGGACTTTGGATCGGACTCTCCAATCTCTGGTGCGGAGGTCGCCGAGGTGGTTAAAAAGCTCCGCGGTGGCAAGGCTCCGGGGGTGGATGAGATTCGTCCTGAGTTCCTTAGGGCTCTGGATGTTGTGGGGTTGTGTTGGCTTACGCGACTCTGCAATATCGCGTGGACATCGGGGGCAGTTCCCTTGGATTGGCAGACTGGGGTGGTGGTTCCCCTATTCAAAAAGGGGGACCGTAGGGTGTGTTCCAACTATAGAGGGATCACACTCTTAAGCCTCCCTGGTAAGGTCTATTCAGGGGTTCTGGAGAGGAGGGTCCGTCGGATAGTCGAACCTCGGATTCAGGAGGAGCAGTGTGGTTTTCGTCCTGGTCGTGGAACACTAGACCAGCTCTACACCCTCAACAGGGTCCTGGAGGGTGCGTGGGAGTTTGCCCAACCAGTTTACATGTGCTTTGTAGACTTGGAAAAGGCATTCGACCGCGTCCCTCGGGGGGTTCTGTGGCGGGTACTCCGGGAGTATGGGGTACCAGGCCCATTGATATGGGCTGTTAGGTCCCTGTACGACCGGTGTCAGAGCTTGGTCCGCATTGCCGGCAGTAAGTCAGGCTCGTTTCCGGTGAGAGTTGGACTCCGCCAAGGTTGCCCTTTGTCACCGATTCTGTTTATAACTTTTATGGACAGAATTTCTAGGCGCAGCCAAGGTGTTGAGAGGATCCGTTTTGGTGGCCTTAGAATCGCTTCTCTGTTTTTTGCAGATGATGTGGTCCTATTGGCTTCATCAGCTCGTGATCTACAGCTTTCACTGGAGCGGTTTGCAGCTGAATGCGATGCGGCCGGGATGAGGATCAGTTCCTCCAAATCCGAGGCCATGGTCTTGAGCCGGAAAAGGGTAGCGTGCCCTCTCCGGGTCGGGGAGGAGGTCCTGCCCCAAGTGGAGGAGTTTAAGTATCTCGGGATCTTGTTCACGAATGAGGGAAAACTGGAGCGTGAGATCGATAGGCGGATAGGTGCAGCGTCCGCAGTGAAGCGGGCGCTGTACCGGTCTGTCGTGGTGAAGAGAGAGCTGAGTCAAAAGGCAAAGCTCTCAATTTACCGATCGATCTACGTTCCCACCCTCATCTATGGTCATGAGCTTTGGGTTATGACCGAAAGAACAAGATCTCGGATACAAGCGGCTGAAATGAGTTTTCTCCGCAGGGTGGCTGGACTCTCCCTTAGAGATAGGGTGAGAAGCTCAGTCATCCGGGAGGGACTCGGAGTAGAGCCGCTGCTTCTCCACATCGAGAGGAGCCAGTTGAGGTGGCTCGGGCATCTGGTTAGGATGCCTCCTGGACGCCTCCCTGGTGAGGTGTTCCGGGCATGTCCCACCGGGAGGAGACCCAGAGGAAGACCCAGGATACGCTGGAGGGACTATGTTTCTCGGCTGGCCTGGGAACGCCTTGGGATTCCCCCAGAGGAGCTGCTCCAAGTGGCTGGGGAGAGGGAAGTCTGGGCCTCCCTACTTAGGCTGCTACCCCCGCGACCCGACCCCGGATAAGCGGAAGAAAATGGATGGATGGATGGATGGATAATTAAAGTTGAACCATGCAAATTTGTTTGGAACGAACAAGTGGACCTTTGTGCCTCTTGGTCCCACTGAAGTAGCTCTCAGTCTCAAAAAGTTTGGTGACCCCTGCATTAAAGTATTTCTTCTCCTTGAAAACTGTTTTCTTTTTAAGCTTTAAGATTTTGGGAAGGTGTGGTACCAGATTATCAGTGACACTGACCACAGCAATCTATGAATACAAGCCAAACTGAAATTTAAACAATATTTAGAGGGGACCTATTTTGCAAAATTCTCATTTTGCCACTTGTCAAAATGACAAGTGGCAAAGATTGAACATATTAATTTTTTTACAAGAGTAATGAGTGTCACTATTGTACTGATTAATAGTAGTATTAAGACTACTAAATACATGCCATTTAAATCAATATTATTGCTGATTATTCTGCATAGTATATGCATGCAGTTTGGATAAACTTCCCTCTGTACATTTTGCATTACATTTCACTGTAACTTTGCCGACCCCCCCAAAATTGCTCTTAAAAAATGTCCCTGTTTATGGTCCCCCCCAATAATGAGATGAAATCTACGCCCTTGCTTACCGGTACTCCAAAGTGGAACGAACCAGTCATGTTGGTGCTAAGATGGTCTCTTTAACATGCCCCCTCCTCCGGTGCCAGCCCTCTCCCTCGTCGACAGTCATGTCACACTGGTTCAAAACCAACAAAGTCCATGCTCAACAATTCAGGTTTACAATCCAANACAAGTTCTCAGCTTCTTTTTGCAGAGAAAAACAACTTTTTAAACGAAGCCCGGGTTTCAACCGGCAATGTTGGAACTTCGACAAGACAGAGGTTTTTTCCTGAGGTCGGTCTGTTGGCTTAACTCGTAGCTTAGCTTCACAACTTGGCTGCTTTTAACGATCCAAAAAAACGCAATTTTGGATGGTAAAAATTGATTTTAAAGAGAAAAGGGAAAGGGAGGGGTCAGTGAAGAGCACCGGAGTTGAGCTTTTTGTCATCCAGAGACTTCAGTAGAAAAGAAACACGAAGAAACGATAAAGCTGATAAATGAAAATGAGGTTGATAATTTTCATTTATGATGCGATTAATTGATTTATTGTTTATTGCGACAGGCCTATTTGGAATTCAAAGGATTTTGACTTTTTGGGGTCCAAAATACTAACACAACACAGATATGCAATTTACTACACCCAACTGGTCTATTTTTGTGTGGTGGCATGTGGTATATTTATCTAATTTGCTCTCCAGATCATGTGTAATTGTTTTACATTTTACACTATAAAGACATGCATCAGAATTGCAGTCAATCTACAAGATGTCCCTTCTAATGCTCATGCTTCCATGTGTCCTCTCTGCAACATCAGAATGCATTTTAAAACAGGAATGTCCCTTTATCTTGATCCTTTGTGCCGTTTTGCTGGCTCCATTACCTTTTTTCAACAGGTCCATTTTTCCTCAATGTGCTAATGTCTGAGTTTGAGTTGTTCATCTATTGTTGCTCCGTTGTGTCACTAAATGAATATGCCTAGCAGACAACGCACTGCATTATGAATATTTGGTACTCTCAGTTTAAGGATAACAGCTCCTGCCATTCACATGCAGACTTGTGATACTAGGATATGTTTCACTGCCCTTGCCTGTCAGTAAACGTGTTTCCATCAAGGTTTCTTGATGCGCATTTTGAAGTATCGCATCAGAAAAGGTGAATGGAAACGGCACGATTCGAATTAACTTCCTCTAATTCGCAAAAAAGTTGATACGCTCGCTTGAGGTGGTTTTTGGGTTTTTCGAAACAGAGCTGATGCGCAAAACGAGAGATGGAAACAGATTTGCCGACTCAGTTCTGACGTAGCGAACATTCACGTCATGTGACTGATCAGCTGTTTCCGCTGTAACATCGCTAAAACTAGTTGGCATGACAGAATAAATACAACTTGCCCGATAGCAACACATTCCTGAAATATTCTCTCCATTTTGCCGAGATGTGTGGTTCGGTTCCTGTTTTCAACCGCTACTTCCTGTTTACTGTAGACGTGCGTAACGCTGACGTCTGACGTAATGACGCTGACGTCTGACGTAATGCCGCTTTGCGTGGCCTGGTGGATGTGCTTCAAGCCAGTTGATGGAAACACTTCTGATTCGCATTAATTTTTATTTACATTTTTGCGAATTTTCAAAAATTCGCTCAAAATTCGAGATGAAAATACAGTAGATGGAAACACACGGAGTGATCACTGACTATTTCTATCAACCTGCCTATATTTTCTACAAATGCACAAGCTGCTTTTCAAAGTTTGATTCAAAAACAAAGAATCTGTCTTTTTCATGTTCCTTGAAAGAATCTGTCTTTTTCATGTTCCTTGAAAATCCCAGAACAACAAGTTAAAAAATAAAAACTCCCCAATTAGACCACTACCTGCAGAGCTGCTGCTAAACCGTGTCGTTATAATCCCTCTCTGCGTGCTCTGGGCAACGTTCCCAATAAATTTAATCCAGACCGAGGAACACTATTCAAATCCCTTTTAATCAACTTGTATTTTAAGTTGTAAGTAAGTTTTGATTATTGAAATCTATTTTTAATATTAATTGCTGACAAAATACTGAGTAAAGATTAAAAAAAAGGTTTGCCTGAATATTTTTACTTTAAAAAAAAAATACACATATGATTCATAACCCTAAATGATTCAAGCCTAATAGTGACAGCTAGTGGTAAAGCAGTAGAAAACATCCAATACTCCAACCCAATCATTCACCAATGAGGCACAGCAGCACAGTGGTTGGAGCCGTCACCTATTAGCAAGAAAGTTGCAGGTTCACCTCCCAGCCTGGGGCCTTTCTGGGTGGAGTTTGTATGTTCTCCAAGTGTACTGTATATTCATGAATTTTCCCAGATACTCCGATTTCCTAACACAGACTAAAAACATGCACACAAATTGTCTTTAGGATTGAATCCGAGTGTGAATGAGTGTGAATAATGATGTTTTTCCACTATATTAGGGCTTAGTGTATTACTAGTTTATGTTTTTCTTAGTTAATTCTAGATGCTATTACTGTTTTTCTCTTGCATTTGTTGTTGGATGAAACCGGGACCCCGTGCACATAATCTCGTTTTCATCACATGTACCACATGCAGTGCAAATGACAATAAAGACTCTCTGACTCTGACTCTGATATATGTCTTGTTTGTCTCAATGTCCCTGTGATGGACAAGAGACTTGTCCAAGGTGTACCCAACTTCTCACACAGTGACAGGCAGCTGAATAGTGCATAGGCACCAACTCCCTGTGATCTGGGAAAAACCTGGTAGGCTTTTCCCAAAACCAATCCAGCAACAAATATCAGTGAACACTAGCAAAATAGGTTTTAAAGCTTTTGACCATTACAGTGAAAATATTTTAAGATGTTCTGAAAGCACTGGTACTTCTGCAGTTTATTTATTGTAAAAAACCTTTAGAATTATCATGGCATATCTGGGGGTGGGCTACAACCTTTGCAACAATAAACAAAATAAATGTACATAAAAACAAAAAAATTAAAATAACTGCAGATCTGATTTTGTCCTGGTTCTTTACAATAATCATGTAAAATAATAAAAAAGGCATGTTGTTCATCCTTTGGCTGCTGCTTTCTTGTTAGGGTTGCCACAATAAGAAACTCACATGAGTGATTTGGCAGTTGTTTTACATCAAATGCCCTTCCTGGTGCAATATGGGCTTGAACCTGTAGCCTCAGGATTACAAGACAATGGCACCAGCCACTGAACTATCACAACCCCCAAACAAGAGTACAGTACAGCACATTATTCACCTGTTGACAAACTAGCATACAGCAATATATAGCAATGGCCCTGACCAGCAAATATCTTGTTTTAAATTTGACTTTAGTTTGTGACCTTGACCTAAGAGCTGTGGAGAAAGATGTATGAGAAGCCATGTCTAATGATCATGTAAACATATATGGCGTTTTGTTCAATTTTCTTGAGCGCATTAGAACTTATGGGCCGGGCAAAAGAAAGTTTACTAAAGTATGGACGGAGACTATATCATAATGCATAAGTACAAATGTCTGTCTACAATAAAAAGGCAAAGTGATTTTTGTTTATGTTTGTTATTCACTATTTGCATTTCTAATACTTTACTGCCAGTAAAAAAATAAAAAAACGCATTTAACATATAAACAGCTGTGAAATTCCAAATGTAAGGATTTAGGATTGTTACTTTACATTCACTGGTTGTAAAATCTATAAATGTAATGTGTTCAGTCACAAATATTCTTAAGTAAAAAAAAAAACATAATTCCCAATCTCCCTTTTTTGTATCTGTGGATCCTGAGTTTAAGCTTCCAGTAATTGGTCTAGGACAATTTCATTTAGCTTCAACCAATATCAACGATCTGTCAGTAAAAAAAGAAAGAAAGAAACTTCTAACCACTGGGTATATATTTCTACTTATTCAATATTGGGACAATAAAGGATCTGCAGGCTCAGCAGTTACAGGAACTTGGGTATTGCAACAGGTCACACTGGAAAATATTTCTCCTCAGTCCCATTGCAATCTAGGTGCCAGTTCTTCAAAAGTCGCAGACTAATGATGAAGCTCACAGTTGGTGGGCTTCAGTGACTTGGCAGTCAGTGGCCAGTTTTCTTCTTAAGTTGGTTTGCCCAATAAATTGCTGCTCTCTGCCATTTCACTGGCCGACACGAGGGCAATTAGAAAAGTGTAGTTGGGAACCTTTGCCTCTCATTAACTTGGGATTGGAATTTTATTCGAGGGGAAGAGAAAAGCACTAGGTGGCTCTCCTTTTCTGACAAACTCTACTGTCCCACTCCATTACAGCAGAGGCATGTCTCTGACTACAGTATATAGGGTGCCAATCAATAAGCTATTGGTTTGGCCCAAGTGTTATTGCTTTAGTTGCACTCCCTGGACTTGGATGAAAATGATATATTCAGGGGGACTGGAAGGTGTCTGGGTAATTAAGTTGGCTAAAGTAAACTCAAGTGACGATTCCCATGCTAAAAAGGCAGAGCCAACGACCTGAAATAACCCTCACACTAGTGGCTTTGTCCGGCAGAATCAGGGAGGCCTCACAGGAAGTTGTTTCTGTGCGTGACTTTTTTTCGTCCTGTAGTGTTATGGTAATGACTTGACAAAAAAAAAAAAAGCTAGGAGCAACTGAAGCATGGCAACAAGTTAAGCACAGAAGCCAACTGATTCCTGTCCTCCAGACACGGCTAATATTTATCCTGACAAATACCCTAAGTCAGTGTTTTTCAACCAGTGTGCCGCGGAACACCAGTGTGCCGCGAGAGATCGTCTGGTGTGCCGTGTAAAATTAGTAAATTATGAATTTTTTATTAACTGGTGTAATTTCCTTACCGAGCGATAGGTGGCAGTATGGAGCATAGCGTCGCACATTAAAACAAGAGAAGTAGCGGCGCATGAACAGTGAGCAAAACAAACCAACAACGGGGATCTTCTCAAACAAACAGCGATGGAAAACTTTTTCAAAAGAAAAAATACTAAATCCGGTCTGGTCCCTGGACAAAATTCTGACCCAGATGAAGGCCCAAGTGGAAATCAGAAGAAGGCAGAAACTGTGAACGTGAGCTTTGTGTTCATCCAAACAGGCACAGGTTTCAAGTGAGTAAAATGTAGAGAGAAAGGTAGCACTGTTCAGGTGTATTTGAAGGCATGTTAAGTGCAATTTCATCCTCTTTAATTTTAAGAACACATTGTTGTGGCACTGTTCAGGTGTATTTGAAGGCATGTTAAGTGCAATTTCATCCTCTTTAATTTTAAGAACACATTGTTGTGGCACTGTTCAGGTGTATTTGAAGGCATGTTAAGTGCAATTTCATCCTCTTTAATTTTAAGACCACATTGTTGTGGCACTGTTCAGGTTTATTTGAAGGCATGTTAAGTGCAATTTCATCCTCTTTAATTTTAAGAACACATTGTTGTGGCACTGTTCAGGTTTATTTGAAGGCATGTTAACATGCCTTCAATTTCATGTTAAGTGCAATTTGAAATAAGAAATATAAAACATGATAAAAAATACATTTAGTGTTCATTTCATTCCTATTCAAGACACTTTGATAAGACAGGAGTGTGTCGAAGCAGTGAAACGTTTGTTTCCTTGTTGTTTAGTCATTACTGTTGTCATTAGTTGAGATATTGTTTTGGTTCTGAACACTCCCAGCCAAAAAGGTTTTGTATTAACATGGGTTAATGAATGATATGGATTTAACTATGCCAACATGCAGTTCGTTTTGTTAAATCTCAATCGTCGAAGAGTCAATGTAGTTTAAAGCTACTTAAGGTACAATAAACTACACTGGTCTCATAATTTCTAAATTGAACCGATTCGATCGTTTCTATTCTAGATTGTCTATTTATTTTGATGAGTCTCGCCATAGACTTCAAAATTTATTAGGAATACCAAATCCTACGTCGTTCGTCTAAAAGACAACAGACATTTAGATCAAACTATATTTCATTTTTATTTTAGTTTAACCTAAACTAAGTAATGAATGGAGGAATAGTTTGGAATTAGAGGCCTTCGTTACAGAAGCCCTCCAAAATTTTATAGGTACAGATCCCTATATCTAATTTTACAGAATTGATCCACCCCTTAATTGGTAATTGTAGCTGATCTAAACCATGATAGCTTACATACCAGGTGCATATAGGTAAGGCTTAATGTAAAATCCCAATCATAAGCCCACCTTAAAAAACCACATAATTGCATGACACATAGAACCAGAGTGGCACTGACTGGAAACCAACCAGCCACCAACCATCGATGTGGGGACCTGCAGCTCCAACGCTTGGTCTTCAACCTTCATCCAAGGGTCGCCTCCTCTGCGTCAATCGAGGGATCCCCTCTACATGCTGATTATGAAAACAATTGTTGCTGATGAAATCACCAACTCTAATCGTGGTGGAATTACTGCTGTGGAATTACCGCTGTGGAGTGTAAGACTTTGCTTTCCAAGGGATCACAGACTTTGTTTTCCAAGAGTTAACAGACTTTGTTTTCCAAAGGATTAAAAGCTTTTCGCAATGGGATTACCTCCGAACAGTATGAAATTTCCAAAACTTTATGGGATTATAATTTTTGATTTTTCTTTTCCACTTGCTGGATTACTTCAAGATCAAAGACAGTTCAAGGTTTCCTTTCGTGTTGGACCCCATCCCCAAGGACTGGCGATGGCTTCCAAAAGGGGGGAGATGTAGTGGACATGACCTTGTCCACTTTTAAGACACCTGTGTACTTTTGAACTGTCCAGTGATGACCTTTACTGACCTCTCAGTGAAGCAAGACATTTACTACAAAATCATTCATTTAGCTATAATCTGATAAATATAGTCACCAAAAGAGACTATTTCTATCTTTGATTTGATCCTAATGTGATCAAAAGAATAACTTTTGTCATTCTCATGATGGTGCTTTTAAGCTGTGTTATTCTGTGAGAGTTAAACTGTGTCCACTGCTGTGTTAAAGGGAAATATCGGGTCACAGAGACCCGACTGTTCTGTTTAGAAATAAGAAGACAGTTTAATCAGTTGTTTTTCATTGAACAAGGCTCCAGCTTTCTCTGTCTGTTCCTAAACAAATCTCCCTCTGCTGCTGCTTGTTAACCTTGGGTTTGATAAGACAAATGAACTCCTCGACTGGTCCTTCCTTAAGTACTAGTCTAAGCTGTGCTGAAACGCTTCAGAGAGTTGCTGGGAACTTCCAAAGAGATGTGAACTTTCCCAAGAGCTGGACACGTGTGGTCAAGAGCTAACGAC
>JBBPBX010023903.1:0-16162 GCA_038048925.1 Garcialebias charrua
ACAGACTACAACCCCCCCCCCCAGACCTGTGACAGCTCAACCTCTACGCTGAATGAACTGAATGAGTTCTTCGCTCGGTTTGAGGCAAGTAACAGCACACCTGCACATAAATTCCCCCCCTCTCCTGATGGCCAGGTGCTGGCGCTGTCCTCAGACAGCGTAAGGCGATCATTCATCAAGATTAACGCCCGGAAGGCCTCTGGTCCTGACAACATACCTGGTCGTGTGCTGAAGGACTGTGCAGGGGAACTCGCAGCGGTCTTCACGGACATCTTTAACATCTCACTAAGCCAGGCCATCGTCCCCACCTGTTTCAAAGCCACCACCATCATCCCTGTCCCAAAGAAGGCAACGCCCGCATGCCTCAATGACTATCGCCCAGTAGCACTCACCCCCATCCTGATGAAGTGCTTTGAACGGCTAGTCATGAAAAGCATCACATCTGTCCTCCCTGCCTCCCTGGATCCCTTCCAATTTGCATACCGACCTAATCGCTCAACCGACGATGCCATCTCCTCTGCCCTCCACACAGCTCTCACACATCTGGACACGAAGGACTCTTATGTTAGAATGCTGTTCATCGACTTCAGCTCGGCATTCAACACCATCATCCCCCAACAGCTCATCCATAAACTGGACAGTCTGGGGCTGAACACCTCAATGTGTAACTGGCTGCTAGACTTCCTGACCGGGAGACCACAGACAGTACGGATCGGGAGTAACACATCTAGCACCATCACATTGAACACAGGGGCCCCACAAGGATGTGTGCTGAGCCCCCTTCTATTCACCCTGCTAACACACGACTGCACACCATCGTACAGCTCCAACCACTTCATCAAGTTTGCGGACGACACAACAGTGGTAGGTCTCATCAGCAACAACGATGAGACGGACTACAGGAACGAGGTGAGCCGCTTGGCCTTGTGGTGCGGACACAACAATCTCACTCTCAACGTGGAGAAGACAAAGGAGATTGTCGTGGACTTCAGGAAGAGGGATGCACAACATGCCCCTCTGACCATCAACAGCACCGCAGTGGAGAGAGTGGACAGCACCAAGTTCCTGGGAGTGCACGTCTCAAAGGACCTGTCCTGGAGCAGGAACACTGCAGCACTGGCGAAGAAGGCTCACCAGCGCCTCTACTTTCTCCGCAAGCTGAAAAGGGCTGGAGCTTCAACCTCCATCATGTGCACCTTCTACAGAGGTGCCATAGAAAGTGTCCTGACCAGCTGCATCACTGTGTGGTTTGGTGCATGCACTGCATCCTGCCGCAAGAGCCTCCAGCGCATCGTGAAAGCAGCTGAGAAGATCGTCGGCACCTCCTTGCCCTCACTGCAGGACTTACACAGCAAACGCCTCACTCGGAAAGCCCACCGCATGGCAGGTGATCCCACACACCCACTACACAGCCGCTTTAGACTGCTGCCATCAGGGAGGAGACTGAGGAGTCTCCAGGCTCGTACCAGCAGACTGAGAGACAGCTCTGTTCATCAGGCAGTCAGAATGCTAAACACTCTGCCTGCTCTGCCTCCCCTCCCATTTGAACTGCCTTAACACAAAAAACTTTCTCACACATTACCACTCAACACAAAGTTTTTAACACTGGACTCTGTGTCATCAAACGGGTTATTCACTAAACTCTCGGTCATGTGTTCATTCAGTTTGCACTACTTCTCATATTTGCACTAATGTTTGTATTACATTACTGCCTATAGTCATACTACTGTTTACATTCACTGTTTACATTTATTAATACTGTTTACATTTATTACTACTGCTTTACATTTATTACTACTGTTTACATTTACACTACTTTTATCTACACTACTGCAGATACATATACAGCATTCTCTGACTAGCCTTATCTAAGGATGCCAAATGTGCCTTATGTGCCTTACTTCATATGCCACTTTGCCTCTATACCAACATCAACTACCTCATACATATACTGTGTACATCAACTTATATGCTGCTGTGCCACTCTTTGCAAATGTCAACGCTAGAAACTTCAGTTTATTTTATAGATTTACTTGTTTTCATACACTTTTATTATTTCATTTTATGCTTATGTTCATTGGGTGTTTGGTGTTTTAGGGGTGTTTGGTGTTTCAGTGTTGGTGTAAATTTTCATACTTTTATACTATTATGAAAAAACTCAGGACAGTGTTACACTTTTTTACTATTTTATGCTTATGTTTATTAAATGTTTTAGTGTTTAGTGTTTAGACGGTTACTGTTGCACCGAGGGACTGAGAGAAACGCAATTTCGGTCCTGTGTATGTCCTGTACATATTGCATTCTGACAATAAAGTTGACTTTGACTTTGAAAACAACGCCACCCTGGGAATTTCCCCCAGAGAATTTACATTATCGCTTAAAGCCACGCAGGTTCGCTTTTGCACCGATTAAAAAATCCGGGACAACTGTTCAAAATAACAATGATTTATTATAATTAATCTAAACATTTGTCAATATACCATCCTTAAAATGCAGTGTTTATTTACAATAAGTCACTCAGGAAATAGTTGAAATTGGTGTACTAACTACAACACAACAAAACTAACTAAATAAACAAAACAAGATAACCCTTTAAACCTAACACACAAACACGGAATGATTTTCACAATTAAATACAGATCACCTTTCCACTGGTTCTGGCACTTGCGACATGCCGTAGAAAAGGCAAGTGGCCGCACTGACGTCACACCCTGCGCGTCACAGGAAGGGGAACGGTACGACACCACAGTCCACGGTCCAAGCACTTGCACACAGCTTCCTCAAACGGAGTCAACCAGGAACCAGAGTGGACGCCGGAAGGAAAAAGAGGAGTCTTTGGAAACAGAGCAGCAGTGGTCCCGATGGGGGGAAGACCTGCTGATCTCCACAACCATGTACACACGCACACACACACTTGTGTATGAGGGAACGGAGAAGCGTAGCACCGCAGCACTTTACCCCGTGAAGGAATAAACACCGGCCCGCACCTCACTCAGCGATGGGTTGCCTTGCACGGCCCACGGCCACCAGCCACGCAGCAGGAGCACGAAGACGACCTTACTGACTGAATGCAGCAGCTACCTATATACCACGCCCACTGGCTCCTCGCAGCTGAGAACTATTGGTGTAATTAGGTGCCTTCCTCTATCACCACATTCTACCCCCTCCTCTTGTATCGGCGACCCGACGATCCATTAAAAACCGATCTCAGCTCCAAAACAAGCTGACACAGCTAGCAAGGAGGCGGAAGAACCTCCTGAAAGGAGGTTTCTTGCCTATCTTGGGAGATGGTGCACATTAGAATGCTGTCCAGCATTGGCACGTTTAGAGCGCCGTAGGACCATTGGGTCAGCACAGCCGGCAGTGGGAACAAGCACAGCTTCAGAATGTCCAGTAGGCACCACCGGTCCGGATGGTGCCCCCGGCTCTCGGGACGCAGCCCCAGGCGTGTTTCACTTGAGGGCAGGGCAGAAGCAACCATTAGGGGTTGCTGTTCGGTGGAGGTGGTCTCCAGCTACAAATACCTGGGTGTACACTTGAATGATAACCTCAGCTGGAGCAATAACACCACCAGCCTGATCAAGAAAGGTCATCAGAGACTCTACTTCCTCAGACGGCTGAGACGAGCCGGTCTGAGAAGCCCAGTCCTCACCTCGTTCTACAGGTGTGCAGTGGAGAGCGTCCTGTGCTCCAGCATCAACGTGTGGCATGGAGGCTGCACAGTTGCAGAGAGAAAAGCTCTGCAGAGAGTGGTGAAGGCTGCACAGAAGTCTGTGGGAGTCAGTCTCCCCACCATCACAGACATTTACACCTCCAGATGCAGAAAAAGAGCCACCTGCATCATGAAAGACCTCACTCACCCAGCACACTCACTCTTTGCACCACTCCCCTCGGGACGGAGGTTGAGGAGCATCAAATGTAGAACCACTAGACTGAGAAACAGCTTCTACCCTGAGGCTGTCAGACTCATGAATAAATAAATAATAAGAATAAACACTGCAAAATGTCACATCATACTGATACTGTACTGATCTGTTTCTTGTTGCTGCGTTCATCTGTGACCATCTGCTCATGTTCGTGCTGCTGTTTATAATGATGTTTTTCTACTACATTAGGGCTTAGTGTATTACTAGCTGATGTGATGTCTCTCTTAGTTAATCCTAGATGTTATTATTGTATTTCTCTTGCATTTGTTGTTGGATGTAACTGGGACCCTGTGTACATAATCTCGTTTTCAACACATGTACTACATGCGGTGCAAATGACAATAAATTCTCTCTGACTCTGACTCTGACTCTGACTCTGTTCGCAAACAAACAGATCATAATCAATGGGATCATCATCCTCAGACAAACACACTTCTACAGGAGGCAATTCAGGGAGAGGAATGGAATCAGGAGGAACAAAACCAACCACAGGTTTCAACATGGTGCGATGTACCTGTCTTGTTTTAGTCTGGTCATCCACGGGGGCGATGGTGTAAACAGAGCCACCCGCCTTTGGTGCCCTCAACAACTCTATTTTTATCAGATCTCCATCGGTCCCTGGTTTTATGAGGCCTCCTAGCTGTAAAGTCACGCAAAAACACCAACTGCCCTTCTTCTAAGGGCAGAGGTTTTACATGAGCGTCCTGGGCATGCCTTCGACGATCTGCAGCTTGTCTCAGATGTGCTTTAGCCCCCTCAAAGGCTACCTGCAGACAAGCTTGATGCTCCTGAACCCACTCGTGGACCGAACCACCAACTGGACTCTCAATTCTACCTAACAGGAAATCTAGAGGCAATCTAGGTTCTTGACCAAACATCAAAAGGAAAGGTGACGTCCCAGTAGACTGATGAGGGGTCGTGTTATAACAGTAAAGAACCTGAAGCCTCGGATATAGTCGCGCTTTGGTCCGCAAGCTGGAGCGCGCGTGCTGCGCGCGCACTGTGCATGCGTTTATAGTGTGGCACGGCAGCGCATGGCAAAGTGCTGTTCTTTTACTGACCAGCAGGCGGCAGTACCCTCTAAAACCTGTGCATATGTTGCAAGAAAGGGTGTAGAAGAAGAACTGTTTGAAATCACACAACAAAAACAAATGGCTTTCCGCTCGCTCGGGGAATTTAAAACATTTGAATCACATAAAAAACATTCCTCCATGCGTCGCGACGCCGTTTCCACGACCACAGCGGCGCAGACAGTTGCAGATTCTGGCGTGAAGGCTGTCGGGGAGGTCCCTACCCAACCTGTCAATCAATTCGGCGCGCGCGCTAGGCTTGCGGAGCTTCAAAATTTGGGAGGTGCACGACCACGCGCGAAACCAACGCGCTGGTCAAAGCGCGGGGGCGGGGACGTCGCGTTTGCGTCACTTTGGCCGCGCGCCCTATGCGACGCGTCAACTATATCCGAAGCTTTAGGCAAACAAGTATGCCAATCTCTCTTCCGAGACACGGGCAGCGTCCTTAACAGGTTATGCAACGTCCGGTTAAAGCGTTCACATTGACCATTCCCCTCTGGATGGTAGGGAGTGGTACGGGATTTCACAATGCCATATAACCTGCACAGCTGCTGAATAAGCAGGCTCTCAAAATTGCGACCCTGGTCAGAATGCAACCGAGCAGGGACACCAAATTTATAAAACCATTCAGTTACCAGCACCTTAGCCACTGTGGTAGCTCGCTGATCTCGTGTGGGGACAGCCATGGTGTATTTACTAAACACATCTCTCAAAACCAAAACATTTTCCAGGCCATCCTGGGTGGGCTCCAAGGTAGTATAATCAATGGCTAGGATTTCGTTGGGACGTGACGCCAGTAAATGCCCCATAGGACCATAAGCCCTGGGGTGAACATCTTTTGCTACTTGGCACCTTCCACAAGCCTGACACCATTGGGCCACTTCGGAGGCCATATAAGGCCAGTAACACCGATGTCGTAATAATGCCAAGGTTCGCTCCATCCCCTGATGACCATGTTCCTCATGAACTTGGGTCAGCACATCTTGAACAAGTACCCTGGGTAACACCAACTGAAAAACGACCTCACCACCATCTGATCTAAATATCTTCCGATAGAGCACTCCCTCTCTCTCTACAAACCGGTCCCACTGACGAAGCAGAACCAATGCGGCAGAAGATAACTGGGCCCGCTCCTCTCTACTGGGGTATTGGCCTTTCCTCCAAAACCCCAACACCTCCTGCAAGAGAGGATCGGTCTGCTGCAAAGCACACAGTTCGGCTGCAGTGTGTTGTGGCAAAACTGCCACAACCGCTTGGCGCGCTTCAACTGTCCCACACTCCAAAGCTTCCTGCAAGGCCTGAGGCATAGCTGTTCCCGGAAGCATGGCTTTCATATCTGGTGGATCGGGTAAGTGCTGACGAGAAAGTGCATCAGCATTTACATTAAGCTGACCTGACCGATACTTTATCTCAAAGTCAAAAGAGGCCAGCTGCGCAGCCCACCTCTGCTCAGTGGCGGCCAATTTAGCAGTGGACAAATGACTGAGGGGATTGTTATCAGTATATACAATACATTTGTTCCCTAACAAATAATCCCTGAATTTGTCAGCCATGGCCCACTTAAGGGCCAGAAACTCCAGCTTCATGGAACTATAGTTGGCCATGTTTCTCTCTGTGGGCCTCAACCCCCGACTAGCATAAGCAATCGGCCTTACCTTGCCTGCCTGCCGTTGGGAGAGCACAGCTCCCAGGCCGCCATGGCTGGCATCAACCTCCAAAATAAATGGCTGGGTAAAATCTGCATAAGCTAACACTGGTGTGGTAGTTAGCTTAGCCCTTAGATCTTCAAAACTCTGTTGACATTCAGCAGTCCAATACACAGCAAACCCAACCTCCGATTTCTTACCGGCTTTAGCACCACCACACTGAGCCACAGCTCTATGTAAGGGGGCTGCTAATTTTGCAAAATATTTTACAAAACAACGATAATAACTAGCAAAACCCAGAAATGACCGAAGCTCCGAGACTTTAGTAGGAGTTGGCCAGTTAGCTACAACTTCCACTTTACTGGGGTCTGTAGCAACCCCTTCACCAGAGTTCACATGACCTAAATAACGTACCTCTTTTTGGAAGAAGGAACATTTACTAAGCTTTGCTTTGAGCCCCTGCTGATGAAGTCGACCTAGCACTACCTCCAGCCGTTCTAGATGCTGCTCCACACTAGAAGAAAAAAAACCACAATGTCGTCAAGATATAATAAAACAGATCGACACTGCTGATCCCCAAACAGTCGCTGCATCAACCGCTGGAACGTGCTAGGTGCATTACACAACCCAAAAGGCATTCGGTTCCATTCAAACAACCCAAAGGGAGTGCAGAAGGCAGTTTTCGAACGATCTGCCTCCACTACTGGAACTTGATTGTACCCACTGGCCAGATCAAGAGTGGAAAACCAACAGGCACCAGACAAAGCATCTAACGATTCTTCAATCCGGGGAAGGGGAAATGAATCCTTTCGGGTCTTGCTATTTATCTGTCTATAGTCAACACACATTCGAATACTTCCATCTTTTTTCCTCACCAGGACTATGGGTGATGCATACGGGTTGCTACTCTCACGAATGATCTATGACGCAAGTAGTTGATTAATATGGTCCTTCACCACCTCATACTCAGAAGGGGGGATGCGCCTATAGCGTTGTCTAACGGGGGCATCATCTACCAAAGGAATTTCATGAGTTATCATACTGGTACAGTCCAAATCACTATCATTAGAAGAAAAAACTGTCACATACTGCTGGAGCAATGACCTCGCCTGCCCCTGTTCCTCCGTAAACAATAACGAAAAATCCAAATCCTTCACTTGTTGTTGTACACTAACCGAAGCCATCTGGCACCCCAGTGTAGCCACCTTGGCTGGACTTTCGGAAATCCCTGTGGGAAGGCTAATAACATGTACGACACTCAAGGTACCAACCACAATGCGAGGATATAACACCACCTCATTGGAACCAACATTAACAATGGGCACATAAGCCGTTCCCCTAATTACCGGAACAAAGGCAGGGGAAGCGAGCAACCCAGATGGCAATCCACACTCTACAGGTTCAAACAGAGCCGTCGAGCCTGAATATTCATCAGAGCAGGTGACAGCCACGATTTTCATGACTCCCCCAGGAATCCGACAGCCTGTTTTCTTCCTAACTTTAACCCTTCCAGGGCCACTTCGAGATTCCTGTAAAGAAGCAGACTGGCACTGCTGCAGGGCTTGCACAACTGACCGAGGGGCCTCAGAAACATCAGGCACAGAAGACCAAGCCACTCCATGTAGTCCAAACAGTTTCTGATAACACCTCCTGATCACATTTATCCCCAGAACACCTGGAACTTCATCACAAGGGTCCTTTACCACAAGACACCACATCGAGGAATCAATTTGCCACAAAGTTGCACCTCAAGTTCTAAATAACCAATATATGGGATTTTAAGACCATTGGCGGCCTTAAGTTCCAACCAGTGACATGAATGGAGGCATTCCATACCTCCAGACTCCATATACTGGCGAAAGAAACTTTCAGAGACCGTGGACACCATTGAACCAGTGTCCAACAAACAGGGGACCGTTACTCCACCCATGACTACATCTACATGAGGACAAGCAGATACCAATTTAGACGCACCAAAATTTCTCATAACAGGCTGTGAACCAATAACACCCCCACCTGAACGGTGACTCGGCAGTTCGGTGGGGACTAGTTTTCCCCCTCTGAAGTGGGGTGAGACTGGGAAGCTGGATTACTCTGAGCTGAGACCCTAGCAGAGGCACGCACCCCGTCACATTCCCACGTTAAGTGACCGGGCCGATTACACCGTCTACAGATCACTGGACCAGAGAACCGAGGACGGTTAGGACTACGGAAGTTTTTCAGCTGGGAAATGCTCTCACTCAGCTGCTGAAGCTGTTCTTGCTGACACCTTAACATTGCTCTAAGCTGGCTCATTTCCGATTCAGCTGCTAGGGGAGCTACCCGCGGGCTACCATGAATCCCATACTGAATCCCATGAATAGACGGGACTGATTGACTATGACTTCTCACCCCATAAGATACCCCCTCGCGCTCCCACTGAATCGCTGCAGCCCTAACCTCCAGCAGAGTGCTGTCTGGCCTCCCGCGCACAAACTGCTTCAGTTCGCGACGCAGAGAACCATCCAACACCTGCTCAACAAACTGATCTCTTAACAACATCTCTGAGTTCAACATGCCAGCCGGTGCGCGCTGCCTGACCCTCTCCATAAGGCTCATTAACGCGAGGGAGAACTCCTGAAGACTCTCTACCTCTTGTTGTCTCCTAGAAAAGAAGGTCTCTTGTAAAGCAACGTATGACTCTGCACAGCCATATAATTCCTGTAAAATTTCAAATATTCTGGCAGGGTCCTCTCTCTCTGCACTAGAACGATACTTAATTTCATTTCGAGCCTCTCCCTCCAAGTGATCCAAGAGAAAAAAAGCTTGATCAGCCACAGATAAATGTCGCGCCCTCATACACATCTCCGCTTCCTCCATCCACTCACTCAGTCCTATGCCGGTCCTTCCTCTAAAGATGGGACATTTCCTATCTCTAGGCACAAAAATCAACCTCTCTGTAGGAGGGACATTGGATACTCCTGAAGTCGACGGCTGAGCAGAAGTCGACGGCTGAGCACTCGAGCCAGCCTGCCTTTGTCGCAACTGCTCATTGTCAATTTGTAAGCTTGCTACCAATTCTTTAAGTTTCTTAATTTCTTCAGCCGTAATTACAAACTTTTATCCACCCACCACTTTAAAGATGTATTAGAACCACCACTTTAAAGATTTGATGGGACCACCATTGCTCTGCTTCCGGATCGGCCAATCTGCACACAAAACAAAAAACGTAAACCATAGGAAAAAAAACAAACACACAAAACACCAATATTGTAAATCTCAAACTACCGGTCCCGGATGTTCATAAAAAGCAAATGCAAACGCCCTACCAACAACGCCAAAATGTGGCATTACTCATGCCCTGAGAGCATGAATAAATTAAAGTAAATACAAAACAACGCCACCCTGGGAATTTCCCCCAGATAATTTACCTTATCGCTTAAAGCCATGCAGGTTCGCTTTTGCACCGATTAAAACATCTGGGACAACTGTTCAAAATAACAATGATTTATTATAATTAATCTAAACAGTTGTCAATATACCATCCTTAAAATGTAGTGTTTATGTATAATAAGTCACTCAGGAAATAGTTGAAATTGGTGTACTAACTACAACACAACAAAACTAACTAAATAAACAAAACAAGATAACCCTTTAAACCCAACACACAAACACGGAATGATTTTCACAATTAAATACAGATCACCCTTCCACTGGTTCTGGCACTCGCGACATGCCGTAGAAAAAAGGCAAGTGGCCGCACTGACGTCACACCTTGCGCGTCACTGGAAGGGGAACGGTACGACACCACAGTCCACGGTCCAAGCACTTGCACACAGCTTCCTCAAACGGAGTCGTCGAGGAACCAGAGTGGACGCCGGAAGGAAAAAGAGCAGTCTCCGGAAACAGAGCAGCAGTGGTCCCGATGGAGGGAAGACCTGCCGATCTTCACAACCATGTACACACGCACATACACACTTGTGTATGAGGGAACAGAGAAGCGTAGCACCGCAGCACTTTACCCCATGAAGGAATAAACACCGGCCCGCACCTCACTCAGCGATGGGTTGCCTTGCACGGCCAACACCCACTGCCAACACCCACGCAGCAGGAGCACGAAGACGACCTTACTAACTGAATGCAGCAGCTACCTATATACCACGCCCACTGGCTCCTCGCAGCTGAGAACTATTGGTGTAATTAGGTGCCTTCCTCTATCACCACACTTTTTTTTGTATGTGTACTAACCATCCCACTACCATAAAGCCAAGTTTTGTTGTGGTTGTTTTTTTTGTTTTGTTTTTTTGTGACTTGCTATTATTACATGTCACATACATACAGATTTAGAATGTGTGGACTTGAGACCTGAGAGGTGGGGGAACCAGAGTGCCTGGAGGAAACCCCTACATACAAGGAAAACATGCAAACTCTACATGAAAAAGCAGATATTTGAACAATAATCCTTTGTTGTTGTTGTTTTTTTTTTTTTTTGCTAACTGTCCCACTACCATACAGCCAAGTTTTGTTGTTGTCGTTTTTTTTATTTATTTTATTTTTTTTAGTGACTTGCTATTATTACATGTCACATACATGCAGATTTAGAATGGGTGGACTTGAGACCTGAGAGGTGGGGGAACCAGAGTGCCTGGAGTAAACCCCTACATACACAAGGACAACATGCAAACTCTAAATGGAAAAGCAGATATTTGAACAGTTATCCTTTTTTTTTTTTTGCTAACCGTCCCACTACCACAGAGCCAAGTTTTGTTGTGGTCGTTTTTTAAGAGACTTGCTATTATTACATGTCATACACATACAGATTTAGAATGGGTGGACTTGAGACCTGAGAGGTGGGGGAACCAGAGTGCCTGGAGGAAACCCCTACATACAAGGACGACATGCAAACTCTACATGGAAAAGCAGATATTTGAATAGTAATCCTTTTTTTTTTTGCCAACCTTTACACTACCACACAGCCAAGTTTTCGTTCTCGTCGATTTTGTCTGTTTTTTAAGCAACTACACAAAGCACATGTAGATGTGGACTTGAGACCCGGAAGGTGGGGGAACCAGATTGCCCGGAGAAAACCCCCATATGCAAACCTCATACAGAAAGGCAGATATGTGAACCCTAAACATTTTTTTTCTTCAAACACTTACCATGCAGTCTTTACATGTGGTTTGTTGCTGGTTTGTTGTTCAGCTGACTCTCTACCCTTATTCAAACAGCTTGTGATGGATTTAAAAATTCTTGACAAGACGTTCTTAATTTTCTTAAAGTATTTCCTTTTTGATTTCACCTCTACACAAGGTGAAGGATTTTTACTTTGACAAGAATATTCTTTGTTTGTTTTGCATGAGGGGATGGCTTCGAAGGGGTCTGTGTCGTTTTTTAAGGGATTTCCTGACAGAATGTTTTTATTACATTTGTCTGGAAGATTGAGAGTGAAACATTCCAAACTTTCTTCACTTGCAAGTTTCACACTCAGCCCCTTAAATCCATCCGTAATACTTCCTTTGCCCCTTTCAGATCTGTTATTCGCTTGATCTAAGGAATCGTTTGAACTGGAAGTACATGTGCTTTTGACGTCCATAGAACTGACCGGGCTACTGTGTCTGCATTTTACAAATATTTTACCAACGTTTGTGGCAGATGATCCATTGGCATGAGAAAGTGTTGTATTGAAAGCTGGAACACATGTTTCAACAAAAGTCTTGTTGTTACATTGTACTTTCTCACAAAGAATTTCTGGTGGGTCTATCCGCTGGACGTCCGTCTCAGATGTTCGTTCTTCAGAATTTTCTGCATTTATATTTGTAGCTTGGATCTTAATGGGATCCAAATGCATGGACTTTTCGCTTTCGCCGTCCAGAGTACTGGGTGTGAGCTTGTTTTTGCTTTTGACAAATATTTGACGAACATTACTGACAGATGAGAGGTTTTTAACATCAGAAAAGTGGGCCATTGTAGTGGAGGCTGGAACACATGCCTTGGTGTTTTGGTCCACATCCTCTTTCTTAAGTGAATTTCTGTGTGAGCTCCCAAGTTGGCATTTTTCTAAGATTTGATATGCATCGGCCACATAAACATCATCTCTGGCACCAGCAAGGTGGGCCATTGTAATAAAATCATGATTTAGTGCATCAGCCGGGAGAATCCTGTCAGCTGGATTGATTCTTTGGGTTTGCCGAATAAAATCTATAAAGCATTCTAAATCTTTCATTTGATTGAGATTATCCGTTTTTGGTGCCTTTTTCTTCAAATCATCCAGAGACTGAAACCATTCGTAATATTTGCTTTTGACAGTTGGAATTCCTGTTTTTTTCAAATATTCTTCTGCTGTTTTCAGTCTCCAAACAGGATCTGGACTGCTCTGATCCTTTAGAAAATAATTGCCAACACGCACGCCAATATCCAACATTGTTTCGTCAGGCATACCATGCAGCTTTATTATAAATTCCAAGGTTTCTAAATCGGAACTTTTTGGATACGTGTGCTTTGAAAGGAACAGAAAACCCAGTACAGATCCCAGACTCCACATGTCAATGCTTTCATCCTTAGGGTAGCCCAGATAAACCTCGGGTGCCCTATAACCATGCACTTGCAAAAAAGTGCTCTGTGTTAATTCTGCAGTTGAGCGAGCGAGCCCAAAGTCAATTAACTTCACCCGGAAAAGCATTTTTTCATGATTGACAATCATTATATTGTCTGGTTTGATGTCTGCATGGGTAATGCCCAACTGTTTTAGTGCATTGAGAGCAACGACCATCTGTTCAGCAATCGGCCGGATTTCTGAAATGTTTAGACGTTTGGAAATATTTTTTTTTACCAAGTCGTACAAACTCAAGTCCAAACACTCAAACACAAAGCAAGTGTTTTCTTTGTATGGAAAACTGTCAAAACACCTGATCATGTTATTTTTGTCCACATCGAGTTCTCTGAGTTGTTTCAATATTCTGGCTTCTCGTGCAATTGAATGTGGGTAACATCTGTTTATAAATTTTATTGCCACAAATTCATTTGAAAAACCTTTTCTGAATCTAGAAACGGTACCAAAGCCCCCCTGTCCAAGTTTTTCAACCAGGTGGTAGTCGGTTGTTTTATAGCGGAGGCCAAAACATTTCTCAGAAAAATTTTCAGACGACTTTGTGGTATTTTTTGAGTTTTTCAGACTAAAGGCTGGCTCATCCGATTCCTCTTCTTCATCCTCACTGACATCTGAATCTACACTCGCAAATCCGCACCCAACCATTAATCTAAATCCTAAGGTTCTATATAGGTTATGATTGTTGTTTTTCAGGTGGTTCATTGTAATAAATGTATGTTTCAGTCCGCAGTTTGGCAAGACTCTGTCCTGTGGATGCAGTTTTAACAGAGTTTTAAGGAAATCTATAAATGCTCCCAGATCTTCTAGTTCAGCTGACTCCAAGTCTGTTTGTGTTTTTCTTAAATCATCTAGCGACTCTAAATTATCATAAGGCCACTCACTGGGTTTTATTCTCTTTCTGGTTGCTTCATAATATTCTTTGGTTGTTTTAAACCTCCATGTATCTTCTTTTTTATCGTGAGTAAAATAGGTCTGAGCACGCCGGCACATAGAATCGTCTGGTTTGCCATGTAATTTAACAATACATTTCAAATAATTGTACTCACAGTCCGTTGGATACAGATTTCGACCAAGAAACAGATACGCCAGCGTGCAGCCAAGACTCCACGTGTCAATGCTTCCATCCAACGAACGATCCCAGAAGATTTCTGGTGCGCTGAAGCCCCAAGAAAAAGGGAGCGTGGCCTTTGATAATTTGAGAGTCGCGACCGCGTTCCCAAAACCTGCTAGTTTCACTCTGAATGGCTGAGAGAGATGGCTCACAAATAAGATGTTCTCAGGCCGTATATTTGCATGAGTGATCCCAGAGTATTTTAATGCTCTCAAAGCTACAAGCATTTGGTGGGCAATTCCTCTGATTTCACTTAGCTTAAGAGGTGTACAATTTCGTTTTGTCATGAAATCCTGAAGGTTTAAATCAAGTTTTTCAAAAACAAGACATTCACAATTCTTAAATGTGAAGTTTTCAATAAACTTAACTAAATGGTCTCTGTCAGGATCTCGAGTTTTGAGACAACTTAAAGCACTGACCTCTTGTTCGGCTCCACCGGAACATTTGTATTTCTTTCTGCATTTCAAAGCAAATACTTCTTTAGTTCCTTCTTTTCTGCATGTAACAACTTTTCCAAATTGACCATATTTCAAGACTTCTATGATGTTGAAAACGCTAGACTTGTCTTTAATAGTGGCACCGACTTGTGCTTTAAAAGTTGACCTTTCAGTCACGACTGCCACAAATTTTTTCACGTATTTGTCCATTTTTCAAACACTAGAACAACACACGAACACACGAACTTTCTTGTCAAACACTAGAACAACACACGAACACACAAACTTTCTTGTCTTGAACACACGAACAAGTTCAATGAAATGCTTCCAAAACCGTGATCCACTTATATTTATAGACATTTGCGAGTGATGTATCAAAGGACCCAAGCACACTTTGATCTGAGTTGATGATGTCATCATGCATCATGCATGCATGATACAACAAAGGACCCAAGCCAAGCACACTTGATCTGAGGTGATGATGTCATCAAAGGATCCAAGCACACTTTGATCTGGGGTGATGATGTCATCATGCATCATGGAACACAAGAAATCCAAATATGGTTATTTTTTGTGTGATTCAAGACTGATCTGAGGTGATGATGTCATGTATCATGGAACACAGGAAATGCCATTATGGTTATTTTATTCAAATGTTTTGTGTTTCAAGACTGATCTGAGGTGATGATGTCATCATGGAACACAGGAAATACAAATGTGTTTTTTTTTAAATCATTTTTTAAATAAATAAAAAACAATTTTTTTGTGTTTCAAGACATCGTTGTTCTGAGATGATGATGTCATCACGCATCATGGAACACAATGCAAATATGTTTTTTTTTAAAATATATAATAAAAAATTTTTTAATAATTTTTTGTGTTTCAAGATATCGTTGCTCTGAGTTGATGATGTCATCATGCATCGTGGAACACAATGCGAATATGTTTTTTTTATAATAATTTTTTTAAACATTTTTAAAAATAATTTTTTGGGTTTCAATACATCGTTGCTCTGAGTTGATGATGTCATCATGCATCACTTTTATTGTGGCATTTACCTAAACTGATGTATTATAATTGTAATACTGATAAAGTCAATCGGTTATGTGTCTCCTAATGACTTATATTTTTAATAACAAAGCATGTCTTTTTTATAGCATATTGCATCAATTGAGCTACTTAATAAATAGTTAAATGTAAGGCAGCTGGTGATATTTTGTGCATTCTGATTTAATGCTACAAGTAGCACGACTTGGAAAAACTGCATTGAAAAACTGAACTTCAATTACTAAAATGTATTGTTTATATATATATGTATATATACACACACATATATATATATATATATATATATATATATACTGTATATGTATACTGTATATATAC
>JBBPBX010023903.1:17511-32930 GCA_038048925.1 Garcialebias charrua
TATATATATATATATATATATATATATATATATTATATTTTTTTTCATTCATTCAACCTTTATTTATACAGGCTAGCCTCGTTGAGCCACGGGGACTCATTTACAAGAGGGACCTGTCTCACTCACACCCAGGGTCAATTTAGAGTTACCAATCAGCCTAACATGCATGTTTTTGGACTGTGGGAGGAAACCGGAGCACCCGGAGAAAACCCACGCATGCACGGAGAGAACATGCAAACTCCACCCAGAAAGGCCCCCGGACCGGGATTTGAACCGGGGACCTGCTTGCTGAGAGGCAGCAGCTCTACCAGTTGTGCCACCGTGCTGCCAATCTCCCCCTTATCTCCCCCTTTTTCCAAACGATTAGTTCAAACAATAATAAAGTAACAGAACAAAATGAATAACTCTTTCTAAATTTTCTAACTCTAATACATTACACATTATGCTACTTCATATAATATATTTTTTAACAAATATGGCAAAGTATGATGTAAAAATGCAACAGCGCCCCCTATGGTCACAATATACGATAGATCACAGAATATGGTGTAACAAGCCAGCCACTAGGGAGCACAAGCCAGTGTATCTCTTGTGCCGGTCCCAAGCCCGGGTAAATGGTGAGGGTTGTGTCAGGAATGGCATCCGACGTAAAACACTTGCCAAAACCATAATGCGAGTTCATCAAAGTGAAACCATACCGGATCGGTCGAGGCCCGGGTTAACAACGTCCGCCACCGGTGCTGTTGACAAACAGGGTGCCGGCGGAAATTGTACTACTGTTAGTCGAAGACCCCGAGGAGGGAAACGTGTCAGGAGACAGAGGGAGAGGAGGAAAGTGAAGAATGTAGGACTGAGGGTTGCAACTCTAAATGTGGGGACAATGACAGGCAAAGGTAGAGAGCTGGCTGACATGATGCAGAGAAGAAAGGTAGATGTTTTATGTGTCCAAGAGACCAAGTGGAAGGGCAGCAAGGCTCGCAGTATTGGAGCAGGGTTCAAACTGTTTTACCATGGTGTGGATAGAAAGAGAAATGGAGTAGGGGTGGTCCTGAAGGAGGAGTTGGCAAAGAATGTAGTAGAGGTGAAGAGAGTGTCAGATAGGGTGATGTGTCTAAAGGTAGAAGTAGAAGGTCTGATGCTAAACATAGTAAGTGGTTATGCTCCACAGGTTGGATGTGATGGGGAGGAGAAAGATACATTTTGGAAAGATTTGGATGAAGTGATAGAGAGTATTCCCAGGGAGGAAAGAGTGGTGATTGGAGCAGACCTGAATGGACATGTTGGTGAGGGAAACAGAGGGGATGAGGAAGTGATGGGTAGGTTTGGTGTCAAGGAAAGAAACCAGGAAGGACAGATGGTGGTGGATTTTGCCAAGAGAATGGAAATGGCTATAGTCAATACCTATTTCCAAAAGAGGGAGGAACATAGAGTGACATATAAGAGTGGAGGAAGGAGTACACAGGTCGACTACATTCTGTGTAGAAGAGGAAACCTGAGGGAGATTGGAGACTGTAAGGTTGTAGCAGGGGAGAGCGTGGCCAGACAGCATCGGATGGTTGTGTGTAGAATGACTGTTGTTGCGAAGAAGAGAAAACGAGTAAAACCAGAGAAGAAGACCAAATGGTGGAAGCTAAAGAAGGAAGAATGTTGTGAGAAATTCAGAGACGAGCTGTTAAAGGCTCTGGGTGGTAAGAAAGAGCTTCCAAGTGACTGGGCTACTACAGCAACAGTAATTAGAGAGACAGGTAGGAAGGTACTTGGTGTGTCATCTGGACAGAGAATAGATGATAAGGAAACCTGGTGGTGGAATAGTGAAGTGCAGGACGCCATCCAAAGAAAGAGATTAGCCAAGAAGAAATATGACAGTGAGAGGACTGAAGAGAGGAGACAGGAATATAAGGAGATGGGACATAGAGCAAAGAGGGAAGTAGCTAAGGCAAAGCAGAGGGCGTACAATGAGTTATATGGGAGACTGGACACTAAAGAGGGCGAGAAGGACTTGTACCGATTGGCAAGACAGAGGGATCAGGCTGGAAAGGATGTGCAGCAGGTTAGGCTTATTAAAGATGGGAATGGGAATGTTCTAACAAGTGAGGAGAGTGTGATGGGAAGATGGAAGGATTACTTTGAGGAGCTAATGAATGAAGAGAATGAAAGAGAAAGAAGAGTGGAGGTAATAGAAACTGTGGACCAGGAAGTGGGAAAGATTAGTGAGGGTGAAGTCCGGAAAGCTCTGAAAAGAATGAAGAAGGGGAAGGCAGTAGGACCTGATGACATACCAGTGGAGGTTTGGAAATGTCTTGGAGAGATGGCAGTGAGGTTTTTGACTCAAATATTTAATGGAATATTTGAGGGTGAGAAAATGCCTGAAGAATGGAGAAGAAGTGTGCTGGTTCCCATTTTTAAGAACAAGGGTGATGTACAGAGTTGTAGCAACTACAGGGGAATTAAGTTGATGAGCCACACAATGAAGATCTGGGAGAGAGTTGTGGAAGCAAGACTTAGACAAGATGTGACTATCTGTGAGCAGCAGTATGGTTTCATGCCAAGAAAGAGCACCACAGATGCCATCTTTGCTTTGAGGATGTTGATAGAGAAGTACAGAGAGGGTCAGAAAGAACTCCATTGTGTGTTTGTGGATTTAGAAAAAGCTTATGACAGGGTACCAAGAGAAGAGGTGTGGTATTGCATGAGGAAATCTGGAGTGGCAGAAAAGTATGTTAGACTGGTACAGGACATGTATGAGGACAGCAGGACAGTGGTGAGATGTGCTGTGGGAGTGACAGATAGCTTCAAAGTGGCGGTGGGATTGCATCAAGGATCGGCTCTGAGCCCCTTCCTGTTTGCTCTGGTGATGGACCGACTAACAGATGAGGTCAGGCAGGAATCCCCATGGACTATGATGTTTGCAGATGACATTGTGATCTGTGGTGAGAACAGGGAACAAGTGGAAGAGAACTTGGAGAGGTGGAGGTATGCTCTTGAAAGAAGAGGAATGAAAGTCAGCCGTAGTAAGACAGAGTACATGTGTGTGAATGAGAGGGAGGCCAGTGGAACAGTGAGGCTACAAGGAGCAGAGGTCACAAAGGTGCAGGACTTCAAGTACTTGGGGTCCACTGTCCAGGAAAATGGGGAATGTGGTAAAGAGGTGAAAAAGAGAGTCCAGGCAGGATGGAGTGGATGGAGAAAAGTTTCAGGAGTGATTTGTGACAAAAAGGTGTCAGCAAAGGTCAAAGGAAAAGTTTACAAGACAGTGGTGAGACCAGCTATGTTGTATGGTCTGGAGACAGTGGCATTGACAAAAAGACAGGAGAAAGAACTGGAAGTGGCAGAAATGAAGATGCTGAGGTTCTCCTTAGGAGTGACAAGGATGGATAAGATCAGGAATGAGATCATCAGAGGTACAGCACATGTTAAACAACTGGGAGATAAAGTTAGGGAGGCCAGACTGAGATGGTTTGGACATGTCCAGAGGAGGGACAGTGGGTATATTGGTAGAAGGATGTTAGAAATGCAGCTGCCAGGAAAAAGACAAAGAGGGAGACCAAAGAGGAGATATATGGATGCAGTTAGAGAGGACATGGAGGTAGTTGGAGTGAGGACAGAGGATGCAGAGGACAGAGTGAGGTGGAGGAGGATGACTCGCTGTGGCGACCCCTGAAAAGGGAAAAGCCGAAAGAAGAAGAAGAAGAAGAAGACAGAATATGGTGTAACACCGGCGACGCCATGATTGTGATGGTGAGGCGCTTGCGTCACGTAACTTTACGTCCGCGCCAGCGGAAGGGGGAGGAGAGATCAAATTAAAAATAAATCAAATAAAAAATAAAAGTTTGTTCACGAGTCTCAAATGGCGAGTCCGAGTTGAGTTGGAAGTCTTTTGAATGCAAGTCTGAGTCGAGTCTGAAGTCTCTGTTTTTGCGACTTAAGTGCGACTCGAGTACGAGTCCCAGCGGCGGCCGCCACTAGAGGGCGCTAGGGGCGCCGCCCCTCTGGAACCTGCAGCTTTTCTTCATTTGAAGATTAAATTTTTTTTAATAAAAATGAAATAATAAAATAAAAATATTTCGAAATGTGTGCATATATGTTTTTAGTTGTGTAGGATAAATATTTTATGAGTAATGAGTTGTTTGTTTCAAAAAACGTTTTCTGATTGTGACGTACTTCCGGTTCCCCGCTGGGCGCCGCTAACGGCTTTTCCATTGAATCTAATTATAACTAGCGCTAAGCGCATGCGCAGTTTATGTCCCATCTGTCCAAAACTATTGGACTGTACAGGTCGCATTTTCCATCGCCCTCGAGCCTGGACTCGTCTCGTGTATCGCTGCGGTTCGTGTGTTTCCGGTCCGAGGAGGAGGGGCCGGAGTGGGGACCATCTCTGTTCAGAGCTGATCACACAGCAACGTTGAAACAGCAGTAATTATTAATGGTGCCTTTCTACACAGTAAGCAAGTAATATTAAGTGAGTTTAATGAATCGCTAAGCAAAGTTTGAGCTGATCTCATCTGTGTGCATGACGTGGTGTGCGTGTTGTGATCAGTCAACAGTAGCTAGCTACTAGCTGTGCTTATGTTGTGTACTGTACAACATTATAAAAGTTGCTAGTTATGAAGTGAACCCGAATGTCTGAAGACGACTCCTGAGATTAATATGTAATCGGGACTTCCAGTGGAACTTTGTGGTAGCTGCTAGCTCAGTCCCTAATGCAATGGCCTACAGTATCATTAAGTGTGCGTACTGTATGTATATTTTCTGTAATACTTTAAAAGTGTTGTTCCAGTTTAAAGAACAATGCTGCAGATAGTGCATGTTTTTATTGTGTGACACCGTTCACACTTGGGCTTGTGATTCTGTGTGCGTCAGAATTTCAGGGATGACCTGCAGGTTAAATGTCATTAAATAAAATAAGAAAGAGGAATGATTATACCTCTGAATTTTTTTATTTAACACAAAATAAAACCAGTAAAAACATTGAAGTAAAAGTTGTCTGATGAAAAAAGGAGCATTAGACCTAACAAAGGAATAGACATTGATCACTTCAACTCCAGTTTGTCATCAACTCTGATTAAAATACTGTCTAGTCAACCTTGTAATGGGTCAATAGTGAACAATATTTTAACTTCCTGACACCATTTGCAAAACTTGGACCCAAGTGTTGAGTCATTTGGAAACATCTCTTGTCTCCTAACGTCCCATGAACTGACACATTTTAATATTGCAGCAAGAATTTATTGTTCAAGTTCAGAAGATTTTTTTTTGTCCAGTCTGTCTCTTTTGGGAGAGAGAATCTGTCCTGCTGTACTGAATAGTCTTTCAATAATCTTTCAATATTTTTTTAATAAAGCCATGGGTGGTGCATATCTTCTGGCTGATTCTCCACGGTGGAATCCATTGTGGGTGTGTTGGCGATGCTGTGGGTGGCCCCAGCTCAGTGACATATATATACTAGAACATACATTATTGGCCCAATTTCTAGAAGGTGGGTGTAATGTTACCTGTCAACTTTGCAGTGATTCAGTGGCCAAACTCCCCTCTCACCTTTGGTTACTTTCAAACTAACGAACAAATCAAAAAATCGCAACATGAAAGTTACTTGTAACTCAACACATTATAGAAATGTAGTGGAGTAGAAAGTATAGATACTTCATGTAAAATGTAGTGGAGTAAAAGTAAAAAGTACCCACATTTAATTATACTTAAGTAAAGTACAGATACATGAAAAATGTACTTAAGTACAGTAACAAAGTATTTGTACTTAGTTACATCCCACCACTGGTTAAAAGTAGCAGAAAAGTAGCAGAACAGTAGCTAAAATCTCAACAAGATAAAAAAGAAAACGGATTTAAGAGAATAATGTTTAAGGGAAAGTTTCATATTTTGAAAGATATAAAACTAGCAACAAAAAAGTAAGCTGAAATTAGCACAAAATATGTAAAAAGAACAATAAAGTGGTCATAGTGTTATGATTTCAAAGGTTTACCCAGTTGGTAATGAGACCCAGAACGACACGAAGAGGTGCAAAAGTAACAGTGTTTATTATTTACAGTGCAAGTCTATATACATATGTACAGGGATCTTCTGGATTTCCTGGAAGATGAAACAAACTGTCAAAAAGGCTTGACCAGAAGGCTCTTTCAAGATGATTGATCTTGTTTTGTTTGTTATTTTCCTCACAGGTGAAGTAGTAGGATAAACGTCACAGAGAAATCCTTAGTTCCTTGAGATGAATCCCAGAGGGCGAAATGAGGCAGGCAAGTGGTTGGAGGGCAAGACACGATGAGCAGAGAACTGAACCCAGGACCAAGATGGAAACGAGGACTGGAAACACAACAAAAAACAAGGTAAGTGTCTCTCAAAGTACTGTACTCACAAACTGGCTAGAAGCATAAATACCATGAGTAGGCATCAATGCTCCAGCGAAGAGTAGGACTTGACTGCAGCCTTAAGTATAGGTGGAGCTCATCAGGTGGATCACAGTAAAATAGATCATTTTTCTTCCCCATAAATCAGTTATTTAAAATCTAATCTGGAATCATTCCTCCTTGTTAGACTTCAGTTGACCTGTTTAAGTTGGGCCCAAATTTGTTATTATCTTTTGATTTATTTTTCATTGAAATTTTATTCTTTGTTAGTTTATTTTTGGAACTATTAAATTGAATTATTTGGTGGATTTTTGAACACCTTTGTCCTTATTTAAGTCTGGACCCTCACAATTCTATTTATATTATGAACTTGTATTACTAAAATAATTATAACAGAATATGATAGAAGTTGTCCAACAATTGAAAAGTGGAAGCAGAACACTCCCATTCTCTTTTCACACTGATGCCTCAAACAAGGTGAAGATGAACCATGTTTTATTAAAGGTTCAGTATGCAGTTTCTGTAGAACTGCAGCACTTAGAAATATTTTCAACAGGCAAAGCATTCTGATCCCTCCCCCTCAGAGCCATATGTGGCTCTGCCCCCTTGTGGTCTGTTGAATTTCAAATTCAAGCTCTGTTTTTATTGGCTGATTCAAATTCAAGCTCTGTTTTTATTGGCTGGTTACAAACTCTGTTTTTATTGGCTGGAAAATGGCGGGTCACCTTTTCTTTTTAGAAATGCTTATTTACCACCTGGAGAAGCAAGGGGACAATATTTTTTTTAATTTTTTTCAGAGATTACCTGGCTAACATCAGTCTGTCAGGAGGTAGTGACAGAGTGAAGAAATATGTTCATAAAAAAAGCTACATACTGAAGCTTTAATGATAGTTTTATACAAATGGATACACCTGATATATACAAATAAAAACATGAACAAACTTTCTTTACAGTATACAAACATAATTATGCATACTTCTACACATGCTTAAATTTTTTTATGGCGTCCCCCCATAAAAACAATCACCAGCCGTCACTGACGAGTCCCAAACTCGAGTCCCTATCTCTGCTTCCAGGCTCATGGCACAGGCGCAGGCCTGGAAGGCGTGTCTACCAAATGATTGGGTCATGACAACAATGGACCTTACCAAGCTCCGCCCAGAAACGCCCCCTAAGCTCCAAGATGGCTGCCCGTCTCCCAAGCGCAGCTTTGGTGTCAATGAAAAACATGGCGTCGACTGACTGCAGGGTATTTTTGAGTCGAATAGTGTATCATTTCTGCCAGATTCCAACAAAATATCAGCCATGACAATGGACAGGGGAACCAACAAGTTCATGTTATTTTTTTTTGTGGACGTTATCAAGTTGTTTGATCCACGCGATGCCTCCAAACAGCGTGCGCGTCACCGCTAATGCTACCGTCTGATGGGGAAAACATCAGCTCCTCACACGCTCAGGCTCAGCATTATTACAGCTGTGGACAGGATCACTGATGCCTATTGTCCTGCAAGGCTGGGTAAGTCAGGCATTCATGGTTTTGAGGGTTACTTTTGAAATCAGCGATTTCTATTGTTGGCAAAAGTTTGTGTGCCTTGGTCGCAAAGCTAATGCTAACTGTAATCTCCATTCATTCCTTAAGTGGTTGGTTAGCCGTTGCTGCTTTAGCTGCTAAACACGCCGACAGCGACTTTTGTGAGGGCTAACGAGCTCAGCCGTCTGGTGTGTTAGTTAAAATCCAGCCTTCGTGTCACGATTTTGTGCAGTTTTAGGTGAAATCGACAGTAGAGCTCGTTGCGTTAGCTAGCTCATGTGGGGTTAGCGGAGCTGTTTCTTCCCAACTTCCAGGACGTTCAGTGAACTGTGGCTTTCTCTCATCGTGACCGCGTGTTGTTAACTAGCAGGTTTCAAAAGCAGGTCAACCCTTCTCTGCTGGTGAAAGGAATAATTGTTCAGTTTTGTGGTCGTGCACAAGCTTTGATCCAAGCAAGGCATTCAGTTTCACATATAGGGAAACGGTGAATTTTACTTCCACAAATACGGTCAGGGTACCTGACATCTCCTGTACAGATACCCCACTGACGGTGGAGGACCATTTTTCCAGCCCTGACGCAGAAAAATTCTGCACGTATGCTAGCTAGCAATGTAAGTAGCATGTGGTGCCGGTCTCACAAACGCTACCGTAGCGTTTGTTTTGTGAGACCGGCACGCACGTGGAAGCTGCGCTGTGACGTGTTATGGGTATTAGCCAATGAAACGCGGCCCTGTGGGCGGAGCTTGGTAAGGTCCATATGTCATGGACTCAAGTTGCAGTTCACCAGGAGACCGCCCCCCTTCACAGGGGTACTGCAATCAAAGATTAACCCTACATGCGCACATGTGTTGAGGGAGGAAGTTTTGACGATGCTGCAGAAGGGAGTGATAAGTTTGGTCCCGAGACGCAAACTACGCTCTGGCCACTACAGCAAGTACTTCCTGGTGCCCAAAAAGGATCATTCCCTGAGACCGATTCTGGATCTAAGGACTCTGAATAAGAGAATAAAAACTTTTAAGTTCAAGATGCTTACACTGCGGCAGGTTCTCCAGTCTGTGAGACCAGGAGACTACGCATGTGGATTTGAAAGATGCCTATTTCCACATAGGCGTCTGGAAGAAACACAGAAAGTTCCTCCGTTTTGCTTTCGAAGGGAACGCTTATGAATTCAAAGCCTTACCCTTCGGTTTAAAGACGACTCCTCGTACATTTACTAAATGTCTGGATGCAGCCCTGACCCCCCCTTAGGAATCAAGGACTCAGAGTTATGAATTACTTGGATGACCTGCTGATTCTGGCTGAAAGCAGAATACAGGCCCAGTCACACTCCTACAGGGTGATCTCTCACCTGGAGTCTCTCGGGTTTGTCATAAACCTACAAAAGAGTGACCTAACTCCATCGCGGGTTACCGTATTTCTGGGAGTACAGATTGACACCGTCCGGTACAGAGCATGGCTCTCAAAGGAACGAGTTTCCTCCATTCGCCATTGCCTGGAAAGATTTACGGTAAACTGGATAAACGGGTCCCTATGAAAACGTGCCAACGCCTTTTAGGCCTCTTGGCAGCAGCCATACCCTGTGTGCCACATGCATTACTGAAAATGCGGGCCATACAAGTTTGGCTAAACCAACAGACACAACCCGCCCTGCCTAGTCGAGCAGGAAAGGTTAAGATAGATTCAGAGTGCCTGAAGGCCCTGGAACCTTGGAGAGATTTGTCTGTTTTCACGGAAGGGGTCCCGCTGGGAAGGGTGTCATCTCGTGTGGTTGTCACGACGGACGCCTCAAAAACAGGATGGGGGGCAATCTGCAGAAATCAGAACGCCCGCGGCCTTTGGAATAAACAGGAAGCGAGATTACATATCAACTTCCTGGAGTTATTGGCCGTATTCATGTAATTAAAATACTTCTTCAGCAAAGGTCTGATTGCAGGGCAGCATGTCCTGGTGAAATCAGATAACAGGACCACAGTGTCCTTCATCAACAGAGAAGGAGGGACAAGATCCAGGGCCCTCCTCGGACTGACGCAGAAGATGCTCACATGGTGTGCTCCAAGAATCCTGTCACTTAGGGCGACTCATGTCCCCGGTGAACTAAATTATGGAGCAGATGCCCTCTCAAGAGGGCCTCTCCTGGCGTCAGAATGGAGCCTGAACCCACGGATTGTGGAGCAGGTCTGGTCACGATTTGGGAGAGCCTCTGTGGACTTGTTCGCTTGCAGAGCTAGCTCACAGTGTGACCTTTACTTCTCCTTGAAGGAAACAGATGCACCGTTGGGAACGGATGCTCTGGCACATGATTGGCCAGCAGGGGTGCTCTACTATGCCTTTCCACCTGTTCCTCTGATCGAGGTGGCACTGGAACGTGTACGCCAGGGAGCCCTCTCCCTGATCCTAATAGCTCCCAGGTGGCTGCAGAAACCGTGGTTCCCGGAGTTGATCTCAATGTTATCAGGGATACCATGGCAATTGCCTCCTCACAGGGACCTGCTGACTCAGGCATGTGGGCAGCTTCTACACCCACGTCCGGAGTTGTGGCAGCTTTCAGCCTGGCCTTTGAAGGGAACTGGCTGAGGGCCTAAGGCTTTGATTGCTTTATCCCAAAACAAACAGCAACAACATACACAAGGGTGTCCCTTGGTGTTTATGTTTGCTTAGGAGATGTTCAATGGAGGGGTTTCCCCTCTCCTTAACGGGTCTCCGACATCAGGATGGGCTCCACTTGCCAGTAGTGCCCCTTGTATATGTAAACATTTCCCCTGGGGACTTGGGAGGTTACCCTGTGCTTGACCGGGTTTTTCTACCTCCACATTGCCACCCAATTACTAGTGGCGTAATGGGTCCCTTGCTCCTTTCCTCCTGTTTCTCAGGTTTTCCAGAGAAAAAAGGAGATGATGATTATTCACACTAGGGGAGCACACTTATGATGTCACTATACGGTGTTTTTTATCTATATGTTCAGTGGTAACATCAAGATGATGTTTCTACATTTGGCATTTTTTCTTCTCAGGCTATGCTCTCTACATACCTTGTAGAAAGCAGCTGGGAAATACCTGTCGTTTTAAGGCAGATGTTCTCACATGCATTTTGCTGAGCATTTCAAGGGCGTGAATGAATTACGTTCCCATAGCATATGTTGCACCGAGAGACATGAATGAAAGGGAACTGAAAGTTATGCACCATAACTCATGTTCCCTGAAGGAAGGGAACGAGGTGCATCATGCACATTTTGTCCTTCATGCGTCTTCATTGTATTCACTCGGTCTCCTAATGCATGCATGATGCAACAAATGACCTAAGCCAAGCACACTTGATCTGAGGTGATGATGTCATCAAAGGATCCAAGCACACTTTGATCTGAGGTGATGATGTCATCATGCATCATAGAACACAAGAAATGCAAATATGGTTATTTTTTGTGTGATTCAAGACTGATCTGAGGTGATGATGTCATGTATCATGGAACACAGGAAATGCCATTATGGTTATTTTATTCAAATTTTTTGTGTTTCAAGCCCCTCCCTGGGCTGCCACCTTACCGTGGTGGAGGGGTTTGAGTGTCCCAATGATCCTAGGAGCTATGCTGTCAGGGGCTTCATGCCCCTAGAAGGGTCACCCAAGGCAGACAGGTCCTAGGTGAGGGATCAGACAAAGTGCAGCCCAAAAACCCCTATGATGAGTACAATTAATGGACTAAGTTTTCCCTCGCCCGGACGCGGGTCACCGGGGCCCCACTCTGGAGCCAGGCCCGGAGGTGGGGCACGCTGGCGAGCGCCTGGTGGCCGGGCTTTTACCCATGGAGCCCGGCCGGGCACAGCCCGAAGAGGAGACGTGGGTCCCCCTTCCCATGGGCTCACCACCTGTGGGAGGGGCCAAAGGGGTCGGGTGCAATGTGAGATGGGTGGTGGCCGAGGGCGGGGACCCTGGCGGTCTGATCCTCGGCTACAGAAGCTGGCCATTGGGACATGGAATGTCACCTCTCTGGTGGGGAAGGAGCCTGAGCTAGTGTGTGAGGTTGAGAGGTTCCGACTAGAAATAGTCGGACTCACCTCAACGCATGGCTCTGGCTCTGGAACCAGTTTCCTTGAGAGGGGTTGGACACTCTTCCACTCTGGAGTTGCCCCTGGTGAGAGGCGCCGAGCAGGAGTGGGCATACTGGTTGCCCCCCATCTTGGTGCCTGTACGTTGGGGTTCACCCCGGTGAACGAGAGGGTAGCCTCCCTTCGCCTACGTGTGGGGGGACGGGCTCTGACTGTTGTTTGTGCCTATGCACCAAACGGCAGCTCAGACTACCCACCCTTTTTGGAGTCCTTGGAGGGGGTATTGGAGAGTGCGCCTCCTGGGGACTCCCTTGTTCTACTGGGGGACTTCAACGCTCACGTGGGCAATGACAGTGAGACCTGGAGGGGTGTGGTTGGGAGGAACGGCCCCCCTGATCTGAACCAGAGTGGTGTTCTGTTGTTGGACTTCTGTGCTCGTCATGGATTGTCCATAACGAACACCATGTTTAAGCATAAGGGTGTCCATATGTGCTCTTGGCACCAGGACACCCTAGGTCGCAGTTCGATGATCGACTTTGTTGTCGTCTCATCTGATCTGCGGCCGCATGTCTTGGACACTCGGGTGAGGAGAGGGGCGGAGCTGTCAACTGACCACTACCTGGTGGTGAGTTGGCTCCGATGGTGGGGGAGGATGCCGGTCAGACCTGGCAGACCCAAACGTATTGTGAGGGTCTGCTGGGAACGTCTGGCAGAGTCTCCCGTAAGACGGAGCTTTAACTCCCACCTCCGGGAGAGCTTTGAACACGTTCCAAGGGAGGCGGGGGACATGGAGTCCGAGTGGGCCGTGTTCCGCGCCTCTATTGTCGAGGCAGCTTATCGGAGCTGTGGCCGCAAGGTTGTTGGTGCCTGTCGTGGTGGCAACCCTCGAACCCGGTGGTGGACACCGGCAGTGAGGGATGCTGTCAGGCTGAAGAAGGAGTCCTATTGGGCCTTTTTGGCTTGTGGGACCCCGGAAGCAGCTGATAGGTACCGGCAGTCCAAGCGGCATGCGGCTCGGGTGGTTGCTGAGGCAAAAACTCGGGCGTGGGAGGAGTTCGGAGAGGCCATGGAGAATGACTTCCGTACGGCTTCGAGGCGATTCTGGTCCACCATCCGGCGTCTCAGGGGGGGAAAGAGGTACGAGACCAACACCATTTATGGTGGAGGTGGCGTGCTGCTGACCTCAACTCGGGATGTTGTGAGTCGGTGGGCGGAATACTTCGAAGACCTCCTCAATCCTACTGGCACGTCTTCCACTGAGGAAGCAGAGCCTGGGGACTTTGGGTCGGGTTCTCCGATCTCTGGTGCTGAGGTCGCCGAGGTGGTTAAAAAGCTCCGCGGTGGCAAGGCTCCGGGGGTGGATGAGATTCGCCCGGAGTTCCTTAGGGCTCTGGATGTTGTAGGGTTGTGTTGGCTTACGCGACTCTGCAATATCGCGTGGACATCGGGGGCAGTTCCCTTGGATTGGCAGACTGGGGTGGTGGTTCCCCTATTCAAAAAGGGGGACCGTAGGGTGTGTTCCAACTATAGGGGGATCACACTCTTAAGCCTCCCTGGTAAGGTCTATTCAGGGGTTCTGGAGAGGAGGGTCCGTCGGATAGTCGAACCTCGGATTCAGGAGGAGCAGTGTGGTTTTCGTCCTGGTCGTGGAACACTGGACCAGCTCTACACCCTCAGCAGGGTCCTGGAGGGTGCGTGGGAGTTTGCCCAACCAGTTTACATGTGCTTTGTGGACTTGGAGAAGGCATTCGACCGCGTCCCTCGGGGGGTTCTGTGGGGGGTACTCCGGGAGTATGGGGTACCAGGCCCTTTGATAAGGGCTGTTAGGTCCCTGTACGACCGGTGTCAGAGCTTGGTCCGCATTGCCGGCAGTAAGTCAGGCTCGTTTCCGGTGAGAGTTGGACTCCGCCAAGGTTGCCCTTTGTCACCGATTCTGTTCATAACTTTTATGGACAGAATTTCTAGGCGCAGCCAAGGTGTTGAGAGGATCCGTTTTGGTGACCTTAGAATCGCTTCTCTGTTTTTTGCAGATGATGTGGTCCTACTGGCTTCATCAGTTCGTGATTTACAACTTTCACTGGAGCGGTTTGCAGCCGAGTGTGATGCGGCCGGGATGAGGATCAGTTCCTCCAAATCCGAGGCCATGGTCTTGAGCCGGAAAAGGGTAGCATGCCCTCTCCGGGTCGGGGAGGAGGTCCTGCCCCAAGTGGAGGAGTTTAAGTATCTCGGGATCTTGTTCACGAATGAGGGAAAACTGGAGCGTGAGATCGATAGGCGGATAGGTGCAGCGTCCGCAGTGAAGCGGGCGCTGTACCGGTCTGTCGTGGTGAAGAGAGAGCTGAGTCAAAAGGCAAAGCTCTCAATTTACCGATCGATCTACGTTCCCACCCTCATCTATGGTCATGAGCTTTGGGTTATGACCGAAAGAACAAGATCTCGGATACAAGCGGCTGAAATGAGTTTTCTCCGCAGGGTGGCTGGACTCTCCCTTAGAGATAGGGTGAGAAGCTCAGTCATCCGGGAGGGACTCGGAGTAGAGCCGCTGCTTCTCCACATCGAGAGGAGCCAGTTGAGGTGGCTCGGGCATCTGGTTAGGATGCCTCCTGGACGCCTCCCTGGTGAGGTGTTCCGGGCACGTCCCACCGGGAGGAGACCCAGAGGAAGACCCAGGACGCGCTGGAGGGACTATGTTTCTCGGCTGGCCTGGGAACGCCTTGGGATTCCCCCGGAGGAGCTGCTCCAAGTGGCTGGGGAGAGGGAAGTCTGGGCCTCCCTACTTAGGCTGCTACCCCCGCGACCCGACCCCGGATAAGCGGAAGAAGATGGATGGATGGATGGATGATCTGAGGTGATGATGTCATCATGGAACACAGGAAATACAAATGTGTTTTTTTTTTAAATAATTTTTTTTATAATTAAATTTTTTTTTTTTTTGTGTGTTTCAAGACATCGTTGCTCTGAGTTGATGATGTCATCATGGAACACAATGCAAATATGTTTTTTTATATAATTTTTTTAAATATATGTTGTTGTTTTTTAAATTGTGTTTCAAGACATCGTTGCTCTGAGCTGATGATGTCATCATGCATCGTGGAACACAATGCAAATATGTTTTTTTTAATAATAATTTTTTAAACATTTTTTTAAATAATTTTTTTGTGTTTCAATACATCGTTGCTCTGAGTTGATGATGTCATCATGCATCACTTTTATTGTGGCATTTACCTAAACTGATGTATTATAATTATAATACTGATAAAGTCAATCGGCTATGTGTCTCCTAATGACTTATATTTTTAATAACAAAGCATGTCTTTTTTATAGCATAGTTAAATGTAAGGCAGCTGGTGATATTTTGTGCATTCTGATTTAATGCTACAAGTAGCATGACTTGGAAAAACTGCATTGAAAAACTGAAATACAATTACTAAAATGTATACATATATATATATATATATATATATACTGTATATATACACTGTATATATA